>JANWGL010003471.1:0-10170 GCA_025200755.1 Ceratobasidium sp. C01 | reverse complement strand
AGTATCTGCAAAGCATCTTTGGAGCAAGTTCCAGAAAACAGGCAGCCTGCTTTGGAGCTGGTTTGGACTGCACCCATATGAGCCTAATAGATACATCAGGAAAAAGTGGGGGGGGGGGTATAATATCATACTATAACATGAAATTAGGCCTTATAACACAGTTTCAAGGATTTCACACTACCCCCTGTTTACCGAGTGAATTTATGCAAATTTAACAGGATTTCATGAATTTAAGGTGCTATTTTTAGAAAATCTATTCTTAGCACTGTTGAGAAACACCTCTAATAGGCATCATAATTGGGCTAGATATGACAACTCATTAAACCTTACCAGTCAGTGATCAATAATGATCTTAGATGGATCAAGATAAGCCAACATGGAGGCCACCAGGCACAGTCACCTGAATTAACCACTTCACCCAGGCAAAGTGCTCTCCAACACCACCCTCAACCCTGGCAGTGCACTTGTGACCTCCCCCAGGGGCATTTTATAGCATTTAGCCTGTTTGGTCCAAAGGGGATAAAAGATTGCTGGCTAGTTCAGGAGTTTGATCAGATTGGAAATCAAAATGTCCCTTTTTGGGACAAATTGGAGATTAGATGAAAGTTGCAGACCGTTCTGGAAGTGACATAATCGTTTTTAGATTTCAAATTGATAAGTAAATGGTCAAGAAAATCAAATTTTATTTGCGGAAACATGAGTTAGTGAGGATTTTAACACTTGTTTTGCTTCTTTCCCAATGGTTTCCTAAGCAAGTTTGTTTCTGATTGCATATTCAGGCAACATGGAGAGATAGGTATCCTCTTATGGACATTTCCAAATTTGGACACCTGAATTTCAAATTTGATGAAGGTTGCGGCCAACCCTGAAAGTTATGTCAGCGTTTTCAGATTTGAAATTGACCAGTAAATCATCGCGAAAATCGCATTTTATTTGTGGAAATGCAAGTTTGTGAAGATTTCAGCACCTGTACTTGTTTCTCTATGGTTTCTCAAGCAAATTTGATTCTGATTGCAGATACAGAGGACTTGGAATGGTATCCTTCTTTGGACTGGTTTCAAATTTGGACTCTGGGAACCCAGGTATATATGGCCTAACATTAACCCAGAGAGTGCAATAACATGAAATTCACTAAATTTCCTGAAATTTGATAAATCCTGGTTTATTTGATGAAATTTGGCTAAATAGAAACCTGGAGTTATATAACACTTCCACATTATCCTGACGTATATACTTGTTTGGGTTTGTCCATGTTTACCCCTTATGGGGTAGTCAACAATAACAGTGCCAAACACATATGTGCAAACATGGCGAACAATTAATCTGCCGCAAGTCACCTGATCACTGTGATGATCACTGCCACCACCCAACTAAATCCCCACCATCCATCCCCTACCCCCATGCCAGTGCCCAAACAAGTCACCCTGGGGGTAATTTGTAGCATTTAGCAGGTGTGTTCAACAGGGGATGGAAAACTGCCAGAGGGATCAAAAGTTAGCTTTGTTGCAACTTGATTATTCCCATATATAGATATATTTCAAATTCAGTAAAAGATGCTGACCACTCCAGAAGTTGCAAATGTGGTTTCAGATCTGAAATCGATCAGTGAATGATTGAGAAATTTGCTCTTTGCTTTCTCAGATGCAACACATTTGCACAGATTTCGAACTAGATTGTCAATTTAGCCTATTTTCGGACAATATTGACCTAAAAGAGGTTTTGATCCATGTTAGGAGTGTTTCCATATTGGGAGGATATGTTCTATATTATGGTGCACATCTAATTTACCATATATGGTAAGTAATTAACTTGATAGGGAAATAATATTGGTGTATGAATAGTGACATTCAAAGGCCCTTGTCATGTCTTGGGAGCACCTTTCAAACTGGCCCATGCCTCCAGAGCACTCCAAAGCCACTTGAAGCTTGCCAAAGCATCCAAAACACCCCAGAGCTCTTTAAAGCCTGTGGCCTTCCTCAAAGCCCAAAAAGAGGTGGCCCCTAAAGCTTACCAGTTAGTGATCTAAGATGATATTAGACGGATCAAGATCACCCAACCCCGAGGCAACCTGGGCAGACTGCTCTCTAACACCACCTGCAACCCAGGCAGTGCACCTGAGATCTCAACTGGGACTATTTCATGGCATTTAGCCTGTTTGGTCCAAAGGGGACAAAGAATGACTGGCCAGTTTAAGCATGTGATCAAATTGGGAATCAAAATGTCCATCTTTGGGACAAATTGGATACTATATCAAAGTTGTGAATTGTTCTTAACATGATGTCATTGTTATTGAATTTCAAAATGATAAGTACATGGGTGAGGATATCACATTTTATTCACAGAAACATGAGTTTGCAGAGATTTTCACACTGGTATTGCATGTGTCTCAATAATTTCTTGAACAAATTTGATTCTGATTGCAGATTCAGACAACTTGGGGTGATATGTATCCAAATTTAGAGATGTTCCAAATTTAGACATATGAATTTCAAATCTGATGAATGATGCAGGGAACTCTAAAAATTTTGTAAGCCCTCCTGGGTTTGAAATTAACCAGCAAACCAACGAGAAAATTGCATGGTATTCATGGAAATGCTGGTTTGTGAAGATTTCAGCACCTCTTTTGCTTCTTTCTCCATGGTTTCTTAAGCAAATTTGATTCTGGTTGAAGATTCATAGAACTTGAAGTAGTATTGCTCTCTGGACATGTTCCAAATTTGGACTGTGGGAGCCCAGTTGGCTTCTTAGTTGTTTCTCAGTAGCACATTTAAGCTGTCTACTGTAGAGAATATACCAGAGAAAGACAAGCAAGTGTCTGATGGACATGAAGTGAATAGAGTGGGATGTATTTGAGTCTGAGTGTCTGGGTCTCCATCAGAAAAAAGTGGCAGTACATATTACATGAACTCCCCCTTGATCACTAATGTGGTATCCAGGGTGTCGTCACCGCTTCTTCACCAGAAATGCCAATTATTTTGAGGATGTAGGCAGTGTACAACGTCGCCTGCAAGAGTTTGATCATGCCAGTGCTTCCACCATGGCCCCCCAGACTCGGTCTCAAAGCTTCTTGAAACGTGGGTCCCATGGCCTTTGACCATGAGCACAAATTCCTCTAAGTCAGGTTTAGTCCATTTTACCTACTTTTTATACGGACTATTTCTCTAAGTCACATTTAATCCTTTTACTTCACATTATTCATTGCTTACTCACTTATGCATGAGTTCAGTTAGTCACCTGTTGCTTAAGTCACTTAGTCACCTGTTGCTTAAGTCGCTTAGTCGCCTGTCGCTTAGATGATTAGTCAGGGACTCGCTTACATTGCATATTCATGTATTTGCTTATCTTGCTTATATGCTTAGTCGCTTATTCATGTACTATGCGCTCTTGAATAAATAAAGGAGAGTCTAAGAGCCTTAAGCCTCAGAACTTGACCTCCTGCTATTCCCTCACCATCCCAGTTGGCTAAAGGCATCGTCCTAAAGCTAACCTCACACCTTCCCATTGCCCAGTCTCTTGAAGACAAGTGCACCTTACTTTAAGTTATATTCATCCATCAGCAAAAAATGGGGATATTATTCAACACTCCCTGTGTTTATAAGGGTGTATCAAAGCAAATAACCCAGGATTTACTGGATTATTCCCAATTACACTGAATTTACTAAATTTGCCTGAATACAAAATGATAAACTTCAGGCCAAAAGAGGTCAATGGGCAATGTATCCTAAAGTAGTAACAGACCCTGAGTCCCTTTTGGTCAAATCAGAACTCATTTTGGACTAATATTGATGGAGAAATCGGCATTTTATTGTCCCAAATCTGAAAAGACTCGCGTCTGGGCGAGAAAAACGCGATTTTCTCGATGGTTTACTTATCAATTTCAAATCTGACAATGATTACATAACTTTTGGAGAGGTCCGCACCTTTTTCAAAATTTTACAATTTGTAACAAATCAATTTGCAATTCGATCATACTCTTCAACCAGCCAGCCAATTTTTATCTCCTGTCGCCTAAACAGGCTAAATGCTATGCAATACCTGTGGGGGAGATGTCTGGTGCACCGGCATGGGTAGAGGGTTGTGCTGGCAGGCACTTCTGCCCTGAGCACAGATGAGTCAGGTGACTTAGGGCAACTGGCCTTAGTGCTGGGTCATCCTGATTGCATCATCAATTAATCTAAGATCAGCATCTGATTTAGACTAATGACTTGCCCTATACAGTAACTATATCATTCCTACTTGAGGTGATTTTCCCTGTTCTAAAAATAGATTTTTCTAAAAATAGCACAATTAATTCCAGTAATTCCAGTAATTCCTGGTTAATTCACTATAATTTGGCTCAGTAAAATGGGGGGAGTGGGTAATCCAGATAATTGGTTTATAGCAGGTTATTTAGTGTTATTTGCTGTAATAATTCCTACACCTTTTTTCTGATGACTCCTCCTGCGCTTAGCACTCTCTTTCCATTTGCCACAGTACTTTAGTACTTAGTGGTTGTGTGTGACATCTAGTTACTTGCACATTTAGTTCTCCCTAGAGGTTGTCGCCGACTGTGGGTGAGGTAAAGCTTTTGCGAAAGTGTTGGCAGGGTTGTCTTCACCTGCAACATGCTCGATGACCACCTGCCCTTGAGTGATAGCATCACATACAAAGTGGTGATGGATGTCAATGTGTTTGGAGTGGGCATGAAACTTAGCATCTCCAGTGAGAGCAATAGCAGATAAGGAGTTGGAGTAAACATGAAGAGGTTTGGTCTGTGAGGAATTGTCGCAGCCAGAGGGCTTGTCTTATAGTGAGAGACAATGCCACATACTCTCCTTCCAGGGTTGACAAGGAACCGTTGCCTGCTACTTTGACATCCAGGATATTTGTCAGGAAAACGCTGGTTTTTTATCTACACAACATTACTGGTTTACCTGGGTTTACTAGACTTTACCATGTTTAGGAGAATTTAAAAGAATTTACGTGGATTTACAAGTTTAAGGGTTTAAGTGTTTATTAAATTTAGTAAACAGTCTCAGATCTATGTAAATGCATGTAAATCCAAATGAATGAAGCACATATAGTGATAAATAAAGGTGTATGAAGGGGGGGGGATGGTAGATTCTTGAAACACATGTATCCAACTAAATCCATATGGATACATGTAGATGAAATTTTACCATTTTTCCTGACGTTGTCCCCCCTGCTTACATAAACATGTGACTGGAGATTGATTTTTGATATAGGATGCTTTGTCCCAATCTGTGTTGGAGTAGGCCAGTACCTCCAGCGTCGCATCTCCACACCCACTCGTTTCAGCACCCCATGTAACCGTGACGCGACGTGCCTCGTCGCGTCACCCATGACATGTAACCGTGACTCGTCGCCTTAAAACCACGTGGTCCCATGTAACAAAAATGTGAGGCTCATCATGGGTTTTTTAGATGCATATATTCCGTCTGTTGGGTCCAGCACCCATGTTCTGCATGCTTTGTAGTGGCTCCTGGCATCAAATTGGTGGGTCTTCTGACCAGTATAGCAGCCTGCTGATCACAGGATTATTCCTGGTAACGCATTGTATTTCACAGTCAATCATTGTAGTATACATTGATAGAAATCCACGTGCCAGTCTGGAAAGCTGTCTCCCTGATGTTGAGGCTGACTGTCCATCTACCTAGTGTCTAAATTGGCATGTATCAGGTGTATGATACTTTGCATTTTCTTCTAGGAAGTGGTATTGCTCTTGATCGAAGTGTAGCTTAAACTTTGGAGCTATACACTCTGTCTGTTTGTTTGGTGCCCAAAACCTGATAGCGAGACAATCCATTAGCCCAGAGGAGTGTCATATTGCCATAGGCAGGAGCTCTGCCACTTGGGCATGCTGCAATTGATGGGGCAATGTGTCACTCACTTCTGGTGGTGAAGTGGCAGCTCAGAACTGCCTGTATGCTGACTAGATACCTTCACAACATCTAGAATTGTAATACTAAAACATATAGACACAGTTTCACCTGCTTCTAGCCCATATTGAGACCTCTCAGCAGCATCCAGAGTACTTAGGAGAACGGCATGGGAACTGAAGGGCGACACGTCGCAACCCTCTGGCAGGCCTCCCATATCTTCTGGGGACATAAGCACTGTACTGGCGCCACAACCAAATGCAACTATGGACACAGGATGCAACAGGATAGCAGTGCATCAAGATGGCAGCACAGTAGCACTAGGGAAGCGACATGTCAACAGGGTGACTTGTCAGCAAGTTGAGTTATCCAGTTGGCAGGTACCTTATCAAGCAGGTGACGTGTCAGGAAAGCAATGTGTCAGGCAGACAATTCAACAGGGAGGCGACGCGTCAGGCAAGCGACACGTCGTGCAGGCGATGCATCATGAAGGTGACACGTCAAGAAAGCAATGCATCAAGAAGGCAAAGCATCAAGAAAGCGACGCGTCAAGAAGGCGACGCGCCAAGAAGGTGACGTGTCAAGAAGGTGACGCGTCCGGAAGGCGACTCGTCATGTGGGCAATGGGTCAGCAGGACAACATGTCGGGCAGACAATGCGTCATGCAGGCAACGCATCAAGGAGGCAACACATCAGGATGGTGACATGTCAATAGAGCAACATGTCGATAGAGCAATACAGTAAGAGAACAATGCATTGATGTACCAACACATTGATAGAGCAATGTGTTGAGATAGGGACACGCCCTCATGCAGACTATGAGCTAGGCTACGCACCTGTATCAGTGTGAATGCGGGACATTATTGGTATATATGCAGCCAATTGTACATATCCTTCAATGGTTCCATCTTGAGCATGAAGAAGCTGAATATATACAATCACAATACAATAATATTCCTATTGTCTGGCGCATATAGCTAGTGATATGCTTTTTGTACCTATCAGACCTATTAATACGTGTCTGGTGCAAGAAAGTGACTTAATTCAAGCTTTCACATCATGGTGAAGACTCGTTGGTGCAGCAACACAGTCATGTTAGCTCTAGGCAGGCGCATTCGCTTGTCCTCTAAACTGCTAGTTATACGTAGTCAGTAATCCTCTTGTTGAGCCCAGTAGGGTATGGACCCATACTGTGCTTGTGCTTCACAAAAGTAGGCTATGTGCTATATGCGATGTGTGGATTGAAGCATTATGAATAGGTACAATCAGTTGTGTTGCTTCAATATTGGACACTTGCACTATGCTGTACAAGCGAGGGTGTTTACAATGAGTAGGAGTGTAAATAATGGCCTTGGGACCATGTTCACACCTGCAAAAAGGCATGACAAGCTGCCTGGTTTCAATTTGCTGCGTTGATATTCCGTAGCAGGTGCACCTACAAACTCACCAATGTTGGATTGGGACGCCTAGGATGCCTAGAAACCACACAGAAATCTTAGGAAACCAGTACCCATATCTCAAGAGCATTCCTGCAGATCCCTAAGTGTCTGCAGTGCGTCACTTCCCCACTGCAATGTGTTGCCCTGCTGTACAAATACTAAATTTAAGCATCAGACACATTCCCAAATGATAAAGGACTTATATAGAGCGAAATTCAACTTGATAAATTCATCAAGTCTCGTTCCTGGTGTTCTGATGCACCTTATCCAACTTAGAATGTGTAATCACCCTTGGTTGGCGCATGATAATACAAGAGTTGGTAGGCCACCACTCGCCAGCACTCTAGGAGGTGTGAAAGCAGTTCTAGTCATGGCCAGTTCTGATAGTGTAGCAGTGACCATATGAACTTTCAGATTGGGATTACAACATGTCGCTTTACCATTGTAACAAGTTGGCTAGTACAGTGACATGTATAATCTATCTATATGTAGTCATAGTCTCCCCCCAATTGACACAAACGTCAAGGAACCAGTTGGAGCATACAAAATGTGTTCCTAGGTGTGCAGAAAGCATTATAAAAATCTCACAGCCTGTCCCTTTGGAATTGCGACGCGTCACAGTGGCAGTGTAACCTGTTCATTGGCACTGTTACATGCCTTTTTCTCATTGTGGGATGATGATTGCTGACTTGGGGCGTCAACAAGTGTCTAAGTATGCCATCTGAATCACTATACTTGTCTGAAGGTCTCCATTCACTGGTGAGATGATTCTGTACTCAGATAAAGCAAGGATACATTGTTCAAGACTTTCAGGATGTATAACAGTGTTGATTCAATCCTATGCAAGCCAGTGAGTGGGTATATGCACCAAGTGACGTGTCGATTTAAGCACTATCAGCATGCACGTTTGATTATATCTCTTCCCAACTGGATGTCTAGGCGATAGTGTATATGCGAGTGCATTCATGGCCAACAGACGCCTGAAGCTGTGCCACTGCGACGCATTGTGCCACCTCCGTGACGCGTCGCCTTGCGTTTCTATTGGCCCTCTCAGACTGAAGACGCCCCCCCATGCGTTCCAAACGTTTTTAGTGGCCAATCCTACCTACCTACGTCAAAGGTGTGCAGCACAAATGCACCCAAATTACACCTAGCATGCAATTATTGAGTTTCAGCACACATATCAACCATTGACAGGCAGGATACAGTACAGAAGTATGAAACATATCTTGTGCGCCAGGTGACGCGTCACACACAGTGCTAGGGATGCAGACTAGACTCAATCACGTTCTAGATGGATTTGCTGGCGGTGGGACTTAGTGGTTGGCATGTATAATGAGCAGTAACATAGCTGTAGGCCTCAAGACCTGTAAAATACAGTCTCACATAATGCACAATGAGCCTCGTGAATCTGTTACATGGGACTACGTGGTTCTGACACGTCGGGTCTCGGTTACATGTCATGGGTGACATGACGAGACTCGTCGCATCATGGTTACCTGGGGTGCTGAAGTGGCTCCCACACCTGTACATGATCCCCGAGTTCTCCACTCCCTTGAGGTAGCAATAGATTTGCTTGATCCTGGCTAGATGCTCAGGACCCAGATTAGAAGTCAATTGTGAAATATGTTGAACAGAATACACAATTTCATGGTGACAGCCAAGTGCTGCATAGAGAAGTTCCCCGATCCAGGTCGCATATGGGAACTCAAATTTTCCCCTGGCATGTCTGATGTGCTGGGTGTTCGCTTGCATGGGAATGACGTTAGCGTTTGCATTTTGAAGTCCTGCACGTTCGATGATGGACTTGATGTATTGTCATGGATCACCTGTGTTGGTAGCTATCCGTCGGTTAGAGCCCGGATCAGGCAGTACTCACTCCGGCTTTCCATACAGCTGAGGGCGTCACATGCGGGAAGAAAAGGGACATGTCAATGATTGAACACGTGTAGGGTTGCACTCAGGAGAACATTGGCAACTCAGGCGTTGATGTTCGGGGGTCAGGGCGTTTGAAGACGGGTTGTCCGAAGGCTCGAAAGTAGCCAGTCGATGTTGGCGGTGGGCATAGGCGAGACCAACAGGAAAAGTGCAAGGGTGCGTGTGCGTGGTGATGGGTAGTCAGCATGATCGTATGTTACAAAACTATGAGTTAACTTACACAAGCTCCCCAGGCAGGTTCATGTGCAAGACGTGACACTACCTGGCGTGTCTACAACTCCAATGGATGCATCTAACAAGTGGTACGTCAATATCATTAGTCCCCATGCCAAGGCACATGGACTTACCTGGATCGTGGGTGTCCACTTGCCCGGGAAGGGCCAGTATTTGTGAGCGCAAAACATCAGCGGTGGTGCCCGAAATGGGGAAGGGGTGAACGTCTGGGCTGGTTTTAGTATAAAACGAGAAGGGGTCAATCATAGCTAAGGTGTGTTATGCTCTGGTGGTAACAAGGAAGTTGAGTACTAATCTAAATCACTGGTAATGTGGGTATATGCGCTTTGACTTAGGTATATTCAGCCAAAACGTGCATATATGCGCTATTCTTCCAGTGTATTCAGCTGATCCACGCATATATGCGCTGTTGTTTCTGCATTTTCGACTGATAGGTGTTTGTATGCATTCCCATCTCCGCATTTTCGACTCTAGGTGCATATATGCACTGTCTGTCCATGTATCTTGGGTACTACCTTGCTAGCCAAATCTCATATTGTTTACATATTAATTCAACCCCCTGGAAGTTCCTGATTGTCATGGCCTACGACCATGAGCACGTATTTCTCTAAGTCAGGTTTAATGCATTTTATGATTTATATTTCTACTTTCTCTAAGTCCCGTTTATTCACTTTTACTCT
>JANWGL010003457.1:3582-15981 GCA_025200755.1 Ceratobasidium sp. C01 | reverse complement strand
CCAGATGGCGTTGAAGCCCGACAAGCCTCCACGAGCACGTGATCTAAGCTCCGGAGTGCTCCTGAGGGCTCCTGAGCCTCCCAGGGTGACCCCGGAGACATCAATTTCAAATCCCTATCAGATGATAGTCCATCTCCAGGGGACCCTAAAATGATCAACCTTACCCGATTTAGACCTAAATTGATGGAGAAAGAGAGCAAACAAGCACCCAGATTTGGAAAGAATCGCGTCTGGGCGAATAAAATGCAGTTTTCTCAATGAGTTACTGGACAATTTCAATTCTGACAATGATTACATAACTTTCAGAGTGAGTAGCATCTTTTATGAAATTTCAAATTGTCCCAATTTGGTTAATATTAATTTGCAATTTGATCAAACTTTTGAACCAGCCACTCCTTTTCCATCCCCTGTTCACCAAACAGGCTAAATGCTAGAAACTACCCCTGTGTGATTACATTGGGCACTGGCAGGGGGTACTAGTGTGGAGGGTGGAGGAGGTGAGACTTCAGCTGGGGACTTGGAGTTCAGGAACCATCAACTTAGGGTCTCTCTTGGTCAAGATGACAAGTGGCTGTACAGTTTAAGTTTAATTGAATATGCTGAATTGGGAAGTAATCAGTTGCTAAACCTGTCCAGGCACATCAATGCTCCAGAGCATTGTGCTCTGGAGCACCTGTCTTGTGCTCCAGAGTGCTCCAGAGTGCTCCTGAGACTCTCACATGTGCTCCTATTGGCCCCGGATAGCGGGGGGTGGCTCCTTGCGCTCCAGGACTCCAGAGCGCTCCAGAGTGCTCTGGGGCGAAGCGGGATTTTGCTGAGGGGCGCAACACACGACGCAACACACGACTACATTTACAGTGATGATCGCAAACAGATAGGAGATAGAAGCGCTGATAGAGGCACTACGACAACAGAAAAAAAATACTTATAAATCTTTTGTCATTTCGTCAATGACATTTTGGCTGGGAGAGACCTTGCAAGCAAGGTAAACTAGTATCGTCAGTTCTCATTTGCCACGACAGTAATAATAATACAGCAAGAGAAAAGGAAGCGCTCACGCCACTGCATACGTGTATACTAACAATGAGCGTTCATTCGCGCCGAGAGTGATGGGTATTCAGAGACGACCTATTCCTATTATCGCCCCCGCGGTACAGCTGTAATACCCACGGCAGACGCAAGGAGCGAGCTGGTCAGGTGGCGACGCGGTACGCCGATCGGCCCCTTCAACGGACGAGCCCTGCCAAAACTGACAATGCGAAGCAATGAGTGAAAACTCGGGGGCACCTGCCGGGGTAATACTCGATTTAATATGCCCCCCTGCCATGATAATTTAATACCTTTTGCTGAAACAGGTGCTGCTAGAGCGGTGCTGCACTAGCCCCGAAACAGTTGATCAAATTAAGTTGGACAATTGAAGGGCACCCACATGATCGCTCAACGAAGTAGGACCAAGCCTCCCGTTTGTGGTGTGCGCGGCAAAAGGTCAAGTCCATCATATCACATTCCCCTTGTTGCAATCTATCCCTATTCTCCGTTGGGTTTATTAATATGGAAGCCGGGTGTGTGCCGAAGGTATTCGTTCGGAGGAATCCGAGGGCGCTGTGTATGCTACCAGAGCTTTGAATCACCCTCATCGCGCGTGAAAATTAGGATTACGTGACTCGCCCTTCCAAGACTGGAATTACTTGGCATAGCGTTTTCCCGCTTGGACGTGGCAGTGTAATATCCTAGCCACATACGATGGACCATCGATCGCCCAAGCCTCGATTTGAGCTGTACTACCATATGAACAGTGGTCTTTCTAAAGGGCGCGCTTTTCAAAACTTCCGCTCAGCGAGCCGGCTCCTCAGTCGAGGTCACTCTTTGCACTCACGGGCTGTCCCTGCCCGAGAATCAAATTTTGAATACACCTTGTCTGCGCCCTCTATCGAACAAGGCACCGGCACTACTGCCTCAATACATTCATATCTAAACAGAGCCGGATACGTAACCCTTAGATACCGTGGCTAGTACAAAATTGCCACTGCAGATGTTTCATGAACGCATGTGCTGGCACCTTCGACGGCCTTTCACCCACCGGCCTACGAGTGATAGTGGCTTATCACACACTACAACAAGTGGATGATCAAGCGTTAGCCCCTGTGGCTGTACGCCGTTGATAGTGTTTTCAACCTAGGTGAGGTTGCACGAACTCTGGACTCATATTTAATTCAGAACAGAATGAGACAAACGAAGCTGAAAAGATTAGAAATACCATGACCCCTAAATTCCCCATTTGACACGCCTCTATACTATTCTATTAATTTAACATGGATGCCAGTGCATTTTGTGTTTTAGAGGCTCACGACATTTCTGGATAAGATTGGGCGAGATTTTCGCTGATCCACGCGGATTCATCCGCCGTTCGTGATAGACCTACTTGGCGAAAGTGAGTCTGGGCGCAGTGCCCTTTGTATTGCTTAGCTTGTAGCTTACCTCGAGCGTTGTACTATGCCCAATGCAGGCCGGCCATCAAAGGACCCAGGAGTGGTTTATTTATGCCGGAATAACGCGCCTTAACTCACGTTTCTTCAGTCTACGAAGACCAGAACACCACACACCCTCTGGTCCTAGATTTTATCCTGCTCCTCGTCAGATCTGACAATATGGGAGTGGCTCCTGTGCCAAAAGTCATAGTGGTTTTGTTTAGTGAGTAGACACGAAGTAATCACTTTGTGGTGCTGAAACGCCATGTGTCCCGTGAAAGATGGACCCGGATTGTGAGTATTCTCATTTGTGCACGGAGCATTACCGGAACCTTCTGAGATTCCAGGTCCTACGACCCGCGTTGTAGAGAAGTTCTCAGATCAATCACAGGAGGTCAGCTTCACGAATGCACACTATCCCCCGAACCTCGATCAATTTCCGCACGTGTCTTCGGCCGTGGTGAGCAGCGAGGGTTGACCATGATACGGTCGATTGCTCATCGTGTTACAGGTAGCCCATACGAGGTTCATATCAAAACGGCGCACAAATTCGTGGTGGAAAATTATAAGAACGGAGATCACGTCGTGTGAGTAGTTACAGAGAGCGCGAAAAGGTTTATGACAAGCATAGCGGCCCTCTAGACTGGTTGGTTGGGATTTGGATAAGCCTGGTGGACCTCTATATGCTGCCGTTCGACGACTCGCAACAGTCCTGGTATGCACCACCTTATCTAATGCACGCCCGCACTTAGGTTAACCAATGGTGCGCAGGACAAGGGCACAGTGGGCGCATCTGGTGACTATTTGCCGAGTGATAAGATCCCACTCAAGTAAGCGAAAAACAGATAATATTCCAGATGATTGACTTAAGCTGGATGCCTAAGATGCGTTTACCTGTTTTGTATGTCCTGGTTTCTGTGCGCCTGATATTTACTGACAATGCATGTCATTGAAGTCGAGCATACCTCCAGGCTGACGTCGTCGGGGGTTGATAAAGTGCTATCTGGGTAAGCAATACAGTTTCGGGTACAAGCATGATATTTACTTTGTAGCGAGTACAGATTTCCGTTTACAGTAGAGAATATGCTCTGTATCTGCTCTGGTGATGCGTACGCGGTGCAGCGAGGCTCGCAAGGAGAGACCATACGCAAGGAGGTATGTGGAATCCAATATTGATTAGAAGGACTCCATGTATGAATTCCCACAGGTGTGGTTGGGTGAGGATTACATGTATCGAGCACGGCTGGACTGGCTAGTTGTACGTTTATTTCCGCTTTATTACCAGGTCCCGGCTCACTCAATCCCGAATAAGCTACAGACCAGTCATATCATCCAGTACCACCCAAGCGACTTCGTAGACTCGTGCAATCGATCAGGCCTAATGAGCGAGATTAGCCAGCCCCACCTACTCGGTACGACTGAGCACTGGAACTGCACAAAGCGTCGCCGAGGGGTGCCATACGACGGCGCAATACCCACGGGAGGGCGGCTAACACGGCTATTGAAGGTCACAGGACGTGACAAGGGCGGGAGACATTTTGAAGCTGTGATCTGGTCGTATCATACTTTCCTACAACGTGATTATGACGAAGTACGCGAGGCACCGCTTCTCGGACCCAGGCGTCCGATCGACCCAGATACCTAGTGGAGTGGATTCTGTGTGCTTGCGAACATAAATAAAATGTATTTCATATCCCGTTTACCCGGATCAAATCTTGGTATTTGTCATCACCTGACCAGGGTTGATGGCTGAGACCGGGCGACCACAAGCTTGAACCACCCAGAGACTATATGCTCGTCGCTACGAGATACACCGCAGGTGCTCGCAAAGCAGTCTCCTTGTTTTGCTCTGTCGTGGCACTGTTGAACCCGATTCGACATTTGCGTTTGGGTTCAACCTGATCATGGTAACCAGCACTGTCCTCTCGCGATACCGCCCCTTGTTCGACTCAAATTCTCGATCCAACCTACCCCATAGAAGGAGATACGACGAAAAACTCATTGCGCATTGCGAACGTGGAGAGGAAGGCATCTCAAACGCCCTGCCGAGTATACTTAGGTAAGCAAATCATCTCATTCCCCGGCTGACCAGAACTCGACCGGGTTAATCAGGCTAATAGAGGGAGGGTCTTGTCGTAGAACCCTTTGGAATCAAACACCAAGTCCGATATAGATCGACCCGCCTATTTGGTCACCTGAATCAAGTCTGGGCTTCCGCCATCACCTAATACCTTGACCAACAGTTGACGTATTCATCCAGCACCCACACCCTATCATTCTGTGATGTTGAGCGGAGCGGCGAAATTCTAGAACCCTGAACTCCGGGATCGCGTGGGCGATTTGGGATGCGCTTCCTTGTGGCGTGGGGATGAAAAAGATACATCCTTTACGGTTGCCTGAGCAGCTTCGGCGGGTAATTGTAGGAAATAAATGAATGGCTTGGTTGATTGTTACCGCCCTAGGTTAGCTTTAATCGTACGGTTTTTGGTGAGAGTCGCTGTATCTCCATCGCCTTCAGTGTCAGTTTCGCCAGTGGGCAGGTTCCGGGCGTCCTATCATCGACAAATGCCTGATTCTATGCTTGCGTCGGGAGTAAGAAGTATGCGTCAGCCCGTGGATCTCTCGTACGCCTAGAACGAGCACCGTACTAGTGCCTCGCGTGCACTATTCAACGTGGTACGCCTAATAGATTCCGTTATGCACGAGCATAAGTTTAACGATATTGACCTGTTGATTCCAAGAACATTCGTGACCCCACCTGCAGCTACACCTGGCTTGGCCTGTCCGCTCGACCCATATAATCGCTCTTTCTGGCCTCTTGTCGGCTCCACACGCACCCCAGCACACCCACTTTATATTTCACGTGATCCCTCAACTTCGTGCGCTCTCCATTGCCCTTATACACCTTCGTGAGTCCTCGCGAACGCTCTCCCGTCCTTTTACGTCGAATCTCGGCGCCATAGAGAAAGTTCAGACCCTACCACCGCCGTGTGCCATATTTCGAGCCAGCAAGCTCACCTCCTATACTCTGCATTCACTCTCTCTCCCGTGTCCTTCGGTTCCTAATTGCCTGCTCTTCAGTTTGATTTCCTGCTCGGTGGTCTAATTGCGCCAGTAGTGTGGATACACTCACAGTGTGTTTTATATACGAATTGCTAAAGCAACCCAATACAACTATGCGCATATGTAAATCTCGTATTGGTAAATAACACAGCAGCTCTTCAAGGGCGCGTGTGGAGGCTTGGAGACCACTAGTCCGGTGCTCTTGAGCGATTCGCAGCGCTCGAGGGCACTTGGAAACATACTCGTTGAGCTTGTAAGCGACCCGCAGTAAAATGGCCGCTCGGGGACGAACGACCAGTGTGCCAACGACTTAATTGATCGGCCAACTCTACGCTGCCGAGACATTACGGACATTGGGAATGGTCCGCCTCTGGTGGATTGAATATTGTAAGAGGCTCCAACTCACCTCGAAGCCAGCACTTGTGTTTACAGCCAGTGAGTAAAGTTAAATTTAATATTGGACAAGCTCTCATCCAGTCATATCATCCACTATGACCCAAGCGACCTTACAAATCTATATGGCGCATCTTTATCTTTGCGCAGCTTTTATCGAGCGCAGTTGCCGAGTTCAGTCACCCACAAAAATCAAAACGGGCCGCCCGGCAAATTTCCGTGCAATAAATACCATACCAGCTGGAAGCCAAATCACTCAGATCCCAAAACCCGATTGGGGTGAAACACAGTACCTCGTTTGGCCGTGCAAAAGATTAGCGGCGAACGAATATATCGAAATGTAGTGTTTTAGTAGCCTACCCCAATAAGTACCATATAACCATAACTCATTACTTAATAGCTGGTGCGGCCTTTTAGACTACTTTCTAGTCATTTTCCTTCATCAGGTTTCTTTTTAGTAGCATACAATCATCATTCGCCAAACCTCTACTCCTCCCAACGCAAGGACATGGAATAATTCAGTATCCATCATACTACCCGATGCAACACTCACAACATCTCCTCGCATTGGATGTTTGATGCGGTTCCCTAATTATCTAGTCGTTCCTTTCTGCGGAGACCCCCTTTTAATCACTATAATCACGCAGGTTACAACACCCAACGCTGGGGACATTCCCAAGGATGACAGAAGACAACCTAGCATTACAAATTTACAATAAGGTACAACCGATTCAAAACCCGTGATAAACGGGCTGCGCAAAGGGCAACAGTAGTGTGATACAAGTTCCGTTGGTGATGTTGTATTCGGACAGGGTTCTGTCGTCTTCAAGTTGTTGACCGGAAAAGGCCAAGATCTGCGAGGAAGTCGAAACACTTTCTCGGTCTTGGATCATTTGCTTGAGCTGTCGGATCGACGAAGAAGGATAGAGGTCGTAAAAAACCATAGGTTTGCCGACGACCAAGGTAACGAATACCGAAAGGGGCTGTTCATTGGGTGCAGGAAGGCCTCGTCGAAAAACGGTTAAGGCTTGCGAGGTCTCTTGTGGTTTCCAAGTACCTATTTTTCATTTCAATGTTTGTAAGGGGGAGAAAACGCAAATGAAGCGCACCTGGTGAGTACCCAGTTGACGGAGTAGGGTTAATCAACGCTGCAAATGGGTTCGGACGTGCGGGATTAGGTGCACGGGCTGTGATTTGGGGTATGGATTGCTTCTTTTCAACCTCGTCCAGTGTTATTTGAACCTCCTTCAGTCCCAAAACAAGCTCGGACCATGTTTCTCCATCGATTTGTATCCATGAGTCGCCATACTCTTCCAGCTTGGCTTGAATGTGGATGTTCGATGGTTTAGAAAAGCCGAGGGCGGAGAAGGATTTCTGAAGATTTGTGATGGTATTCTAGCACCTTGTATTTGAATGTGATCTGGCAGCTCGATGTATAGGTTCACTCACCTCATAACTCTGGTCTCGTCTCACGGTGGTTTTTCGACCATCAAAAGATGCTACGAAGAAGGGCAAAACATTGCTGGGAGGTGGATTGAAAACATTGCTAGGGTGTGGATTAAAAACATCGCTAGGAGGCGGATTGAACCGCGTCGAGTTATTAGACATCCTGCTTGAGACAGCTCTGGTGGTTAAGGACTAGTCCAACATGCAGAATCGAACTTTCGAGTAGCGGTCTGACAGCTGGGCGCTTGATCGACGCCACGCGACAGGCTCGACTAAAATTAGCTTTGATGGATGAGGTCCGAGGCGTGTCACCATGGGTTTACGAGCACCTCAATATAACGCACCTCAGTATGACGCTAACATGATTGGCTGTGTAAAATTTAGAATCTGGACAACGCTCTATGTAGCGCAGAGCTACATCATATCCTGCGTTTTCCCATGAAATCGCTCTTGGGAACTTACCTCTCTTTGGACCTATTTTGGTGCACTAATTGATCCTCTTGGCGTTCCTGAGACCCTGGATCCAAGGCACGCATCTCTTCTCCCGCCTTTAACGCTCTTGTTCCTCCTCACATGATGCTCGTCCATATAAGATGACGGTCGACGGCTCCCAACACGACTATGAGCTCCAGCGAGGGGGCATCCTTCTCGCAATCGTCTGAGTCTCGAGTCGATGATTGTATGGAAACGCCGAGGGACGTGATATATTCATGGAGATCGCGTACACTAATATGAAGATCACGGACGAGTTGATCCAGTGTATCATTGTCGGCCTCGGCATATAAGTCCGCCCGACTTCGCGGTCACTCCAAGGTATCCTAACTTCACCTACTTCATTTTGTACTAGTATCAAGCTCCTCGCCCAACGGAGGGCTGTTAACGATTACAAAAACTGATGACTCCATTGCCGCTTCAACCTCTATTATTTCCTCAACGGATTTGACTACGCTGATCGTGTTGATGAACACGGTATCCGTTACCTCGACCGTTGGGCTGGTGGCCGAGACTAACATATGCTCCTAATTTCTTTCTGCTTTTTTCATTCGGCGGCTGGACCTTTTAGATACACTCCGTCGTATGCCTTTCATGTATTTTATCAATGCATTGGTTTATACCCCATAACCTATTCACTCGTTTGGGCGAATATCACTGGCAGGGTGCGTTGATTGATCTGTGGGTTGGGCGGAATCGCTGCTCCGGGCATGCTGTATGTTTTTTCGATAAAGTCGTGATACTTACCTTTCGCAGATTCCCATAGCGCATTGTCACCTTTGTATGACCTAGGCCTTTTCTATGCATCGTGTGCTATAACATAAAACATTTGCATTCCCGGTACAGTATATGCGTGGTTTTGAGTGCAGCAGCTCCAGTCATTGTAGTTCATTCACCTGGCAGGTCTAGATACAATCGTTGGGTACCGGTGAAAGTCATTGAGGTGTCACTTAAATGAAAGAATGGGGATGGATGGGCAAAGGATAGGTTAGAATGTGCGTTTACAAATAAAGGTGGTCTGAGTCTGCACAAGCAGGCGAGGTTAGGAAAGGAACGAGACGCGTAGGAAAGGAGGGGGCATGCGGCGGTAGGTGGCAGTAGGCATGAGGTCGTGAATGTGATGGAGCGTGGGGAGGGGACACGCGTAGTCGGGAGCAGGTATGTGCGACTGGGGACAGGCGTGCTAGAACGAATAACGCCAGGGGATCGACACCGTGAAGTCGCCTATGCGTATAGAATTAGAGAAAGGTATATGTACATATCCATTGGCGAGGGCATGGCTAGTGGGTGGAATGAAGTACGTGTGACGTCACAGTTACGTCACGGGAGATGGGCGCGGTCAATGTGAGCCACAAACGCCACGTTCGCGGCGCCGATGAAAATACCTAATCAGCAGTGGTGTATTGCACGCATGTCTAGGCAAGGCTATGTGGGCACATTGTGGGCTCGTCGATGCAGATCCGTGGTCAAAGGTTCCGAAGGAGCCAATCCAAAGGCAACGGCGTGTCCGGGGGCCAAGGAAGTAAGAAGGCAAGGAAGCCACGGGGATTTCTATTCACTAGCGATTGCCTCGAGTTATACTGCACTCTCAAGCAACCAACCAGTCAAAACTTTCCTAAGTAAACCCGCCACCGCCGACGGCCCCAACAGCCTCACGTGCCAACGCCGCTCCCCCTCTTGGTTGGTCTCCCTATGTCCCCCTCTGGCCTCTGCGCGCTATCGGAGCCGCTGAATCAGCGGTAAGTGAGTCGGCTATCGGGATTTGCTACTGTTGGTTTGGGATTTTGGTGGGTAATGTATGCTAGCCGAGTTCCGCTCATCCTATCTGACGGGATTCGACCACGCCTGCTTTCCACGCTGTTGACTTAACCAAACAATGTTGACCCGCTCCCCCCGACTCTTTGTCCTGATCCCGTGCGACCTCCCTCGGCACACCTGCACCGTGGAACACTCCCCCGAATCCATGCACCAACTCTTGATCCTGTAGAACCCACCACCTGCATTACTTGCGTTAGTATGTGTTTCCGTCGTGCTTACCTCCCAACCAAGACTTCAACTTGACATTCACCACCTCAAACCACCAAGAAATCTTATCCCAGCTCGCTTATCCTAGCTGCCGACCTCACGTACACTTTGCACCGCAACCAGCCCACCCCTTATTAAAGACCCACTCGCCTATTTGTCGCCACCCACTTCCGCGCCCGCACATGCTCCGTTTCTAGCTCGCGAACTAATACCGCGATATTACCTCACCTGGCCACCTTTCGCGCGCGCCTTCGCAGATGTCAATTTCTGACTCTAGGTTGAGGGAGATTACTTATGTGTTTCTGCATTTCGGTGCTTGGCACTAGTTTTAGTGATTGTATTTAGGCCGACGCTGGGGATGAATAGCAATAGCTGGAGATTCAACCTCTAACGACCCCACTAAGTCCAGGTTACTGGCACGAAAAGAACGATACATGACATGGACAAAGAAGATGTCGCTAGGGATGAGTCGAATATTCTGAAAAGATGCTAATGGCTCGCTTTTGGGACGAAACGGCTTGAAAGCTATTCTCTAAACTTGCGACGAAAGGCAAACCTAACTTTTGAAATTAGGGCGACCGGGTTGAAAATAGTTCATCTTAAAGTCGGACACCGTCTGGAAATCTGGGGGTTTGAGCCCGGATTTCAGGATCTCCTCCTCGCGCCGAACAAACCTCAAAAGAGCATTTATACACCTGGAATACCACCACCGACACGGTATCTGATCACGTCAAGCGCTTACAAGCACTCCCGAGCCCTCGCGAGTACTGTTATGGCTTCTGAAAAGACCATACTAGTACCCTCGAGGATTGCGTTAGCGGGCGAATGAGTCCTGTCACTTCTCCGATTACCAGCACTTCTGAGACGAAGCGAACTTAATTCATAGCCGTAGAAAATATTCTCGTTTTTCCTTTTTTCAAAGGTCTTAGGGGGCAGTGGAGCAACGCCGATCCGCCACTGCTCATCTTTCTTAACGTTTCAACTCGCTACAATAACAAGAGGCTCAGAATTGGCGTCTGGAAGTTGATCAAGGGCGCCGATCAGCACCGCACACAAAGCAAAAGAGCACGTTCTCAGCATGCGTTTTATATCATCGCCGTGTGACGCAAAGCCTTGATGGGCAGCCGTAGACGCGCAACCGGAGGTGCATACGACTCCTCAACTTGCGAGCCATTCAACCAACATCCCCTGCAAACTGTCTGCTCATTCTGATCATTTCGGCCCATTACAAGACTTCACAAACAGTTAATGGACGACAGCCCAAGAGAGCTGCGGGAAAATGCCTTGGAATCGAGGTTAGGATTTAACAACCCGCTCGGGTGTATGATACTGATTGCCCCCGGACAAATAGGCAAGGGAGTGCAGAGGTATGTCAGCTCAAGCAAAGGGGATCTTTAGGCTCCTGACGTAGAAAATTTCACTCCGCGGACGATTAGGTTTTAGATGCGTTGCGTGAGGAGATTTCAGCGTTGTCCAAGTGTATTACGACGGGTGATGAGTCAGCGAGTTAGTCAATCAAATCTTCGGCGGTAGCCGCCAGGTGCATGAACTAACATACAACGAATTTTAGTGGATGCGGCAGTGGATAATATGCTGCGTTTCCTGAGATTGATCGAAGGATCATGGGTGGTACCCGCTATGATTGGAGGAAGAATTTGGAATCACATGGGCCGGAATTTGGCGAAACGACATACGCTTACTGGCGAAGTGAATTTTATCGACCAAGCCATTGATTGTCACACTCGAGCACTTCAGTCTATCTCCGATGGACACGAAGAATGGGCGAAATATATCCATGATCTTGGTGTTACACACTACTATCGATTTCAGCGGCTAGGCGAGGTTGCAGACATGGACATGGCAATTGCTTGCCAGTCTCAGGCGGTGACGCTTACTCCAGACGGCCATCCGGCCAAGCCTGGGGTGCTCAACAACCTCGGTAACTCGCACCTTTGTCAATTTGAGCGCCTGGGCGAGAGTGAATACATGGACATGGCGATTGCTTGCCTGTCTCAGGCGGTGTCGCTCACTCCAGACGGCCATCCAGACAAGCCCGGGAGGCTCAGCAACCTCGGTAGCTCATACCTTCGTCGATTTGAGCGCCTGGGCGAGGCTGCAGACATGGACATGGCGATTGCTTACCAGTCTCAGGCGGTGTCGCTCACTCCAGACGGCCATCCGGACAAGTCCGCGATGTTCAACAACCTCGGTACCTCGCACCTTTGTCAATTTGAGCGCCTGGGCGAGGGTGCAGACATGGACATGGCGGTCGCTTGCCTGTCTCAGGCGGTGTCGCTCACTCCAGACAGCCAGCCAGACAAGCCCGCGAGGCTCAGCAACCTCGGTAACTCGCACATTCGTCGATTTGAGCGCCTGGGCGAGGCTGCAGACATGGACATGGCGATCGCTTGCCTGTCTCAGGCGGTGTCGCTCACTCCAGACGGCCATCCAGACAAGCCCGCGATGCTCAAAAACCTCGGTAGCTCGCACAGGAATCGATTTCAGCGCCTGG
>JANWGL010003456.1:0-24434 GCA_025200755.1 Ceratobasidium sp. C01 | reverse complement strand
GAATTGGGAAGTAATCAGTTACTAAAGCTGACCAGACACATCAATGCTCCAGAGCATTTTGTTCTGGAGCCCCTGTCTGGTGCTCATGAGTGCTCCAGAGTGCTCCTGAGACTCTCACATGTGCTCCTATTCATTCCGGATAGCGGGGAGTGTCTCAACGTGCTCCCGTGTTCCAGAGTGCTCCAGAGTGCTCTGGAACGTAGGAGGTTTTTGCTGAGATCGGGCAAACTCGAAGACATAGACCAGGCAATTTCATATTATTCTCAGGCCGTTACGTTTGCCCCGGACGGGTATGCGGATAAGCCTGGAATGCTCAATAACCTTGGTCTCGGTTACCTCAGTCGATTCGAACACTTTGGCGAGCTTATAGATCTCGAACGGGCCATCGAACATCAGTCTCTGGCGGTTTCCCTCGCTCCAGATGCCCATGCACAGAAGCCTAGAATCCTAAACAATCTTGGCGGCTCGCACCATCGTCGGTTCGAACGCCTTGGCAAGCTAGCAGACTTAAACCGGGCAATCAAGTACCATACACAGGCACTCTTACTCGCTCCGGGCGGGCATGTAGACCGCCTTGCGGTGCTTCACAACCTCGGCAGTTCCTACCGTTCTCGTTTCGCCAGGCTAGGCGACCTTGCAGACATCGAGCGCGCGATTGAGTATCATTCTCAGTCACTTTTAATCACCCCAGATGAACGTCGGCCAACCGTGCTCAATGGCCTCGGCATTTCATATCAAGCTCGATTCGAACACTTGGGCAATATTGCGGATATAGACGAGGCAATTGATTGCCTGTCTCAGGCAGCTTCGCTTACTCCGGACGGATATACGGGCAAACCGGGATGGCTCAGCAACCTCGGCATATCTCACCGAATTCGATTCGAACGTACTGGCGAGCTGGTGGATATTGAGCGCGCAATCGAGTACCAGGCCCAAGCAGTTGCGCTAACGCCAAAAGAACATGCGAACCTGCCAATGTGGCTTGATACCCTGGGCAACTCGCTCCAACGTCGATTCGAGCACCTAGGAAATCTCGCGGACATCGACCGGGCGATCGAGTACCATTCCCAGGCGGTTCAACTCACTCCAAATGGGCATGCCGGCAAGCCTGGAAGGCTGAGCGATCTCGGCCACTCATATGACAGTCGTTTCAACCACCTTGGCGAACTCGTAGACGGGGATCGAGCAATCGAATGTCTTTCGCAAGCGGTTCTGCTCACTCCAGATGGGGACATGGACCTGCATATAGCGCTCAATAATCTTAGCAATTCATACCATGGTCGATTCGCGCGCCTCGGAGAACTTCCGGACATAGACCAGGCGATTAAATACCAATCTCAGGCGGTCTCGCTCGTCCCAGATCGACATGCGGCCAAGCCCGGTATGCTCAACAACCTCGGCTTAATCCATATAGCACGATTTGAACACCTCGAAGAGCCTTTCGATATAGAGTGTGCTATCGAATTGCAGTCTGAGGCGGCTTCTCTCGTTTCGGAAGGGCATGCAGACAAGCCGATGGTGCTTGATAGTCTTGGAAGCTCGCACAGACGCCGATTCGAACGCTTCGGAGAGCTCGCAGATATAAACCAAGCGATCCGGTATCAATCTCAGGCGGTTTCCCTCTCCCCATCCGGGCGTATGAGCGAGCCCGCAATGCTCAACAACCTTGGCAATTCGTACCAACAGCGATTTCAGCGTCTTAGGGATCTCGTAGACATAGATCAAGCCGTTGCATGTCACACTCAGTCAGTTGCGCTTACCCCAGATGGACACGCGGACAAGGCTATACGGCTGGAGAACCTAGGTCGTTCTCGTCGGGCTCGATTCGAACATCTTGGAGAGCCTGTAGATATGGAGCGTGCGATTTCGTCCTTCCGAATGGCGGCCCTTTCTCCGGCTGGAGCGTCAACAACTCGGTTTAGTGCTTCACGAAAATGGGCCCGACTTGCTTTTACTTATAATAAATCATCCTCTCTCGAGGCGTATCGGGTTACTATGGAGCTCATCCCCAAAGTTGCCTGGATCGGATCCACAGCTAGTCGTCGATATGAGAGCATACAGTCGATTGATGACGTCGCTACTGAAGCTACAGCCGCGGCAATATCCCAAAGCGAATTCGCACTGGCATTGGAATGGCTGGAAGCTGGGCGGTCGATTGTGTGGACTCAGATGCTCCAGCTCCGTACCCAGTTCGATAACCTGTCAACGATCGCTCCAGAGCTTGCGGAACGCCTTAACCGAGTTGCTCGTGATCTTGAATCTGCCGGCACGCGAACAATCGATACTATGCCTCGGGAGAGCGATGTAGATTCTTTCGAACTGGCCGCTCAAAAGCATCGTCGCCTTGCCGAGCAGTACGAACAGCTGATTAGCCAAGCTCGGGAGCTGTCCGGGTTTCATGATTTCATGCGTCCGAAGAAAGCTGCAGAACTTATGACTGCCGCTCAGTCTGGACCAGTCGTCGTTATCAACTTGCACTCCACTCGATGCGATGCTCTCATCATCCGCCCACACAGTAATCAGATTTCACATGTACCGTTGCCCGAGGTCTCAGATGCCGGGGTGACTGCGCTTTATCAACAGATGCAAGGAGCCCTATTGTCAAACGGAATTCGAGAGCGAGGCTTTCGCCGGTTGAAGACCAACCCCGGGAAACAGTTCGAGGGTATTCTATCGACACTCTGGAGTCAGATATCTTACCCCATACTCGCCTCCTTGAAATATAAAGTAGGTAATCCGATACTTAGTGCTATGTACTTTAGGTCTAACTCGAACGCATTCTATGCAGAATCAACTACCCGTAGATCAGCTCCCACACATCACTTGGTGTACTACTGGTGCCTTATCGTTCCTTCCTCTTCACGCAGCCGGTTACTACGATCAGACAGGAAACAACACCTTCAACTTTGCTGTCTCCTCATATGCGCCAACTCTGAGTGCATTGATCTACCCCACGCCTCACTCCTTCGAACTCAGCGGAATATTAGCGGTTACCCAAGAAGCAACACCAGGACTCTCCCTGCTCCCAGGAGCTAAGACTGAGCTCGCTCACATTCGGCCGCACACCAGATCTATTTCCTACACGGAGCTCGAAAACGATAGAGCTACAACCGAGGCTGTATTAGACGCTATGCGGAAATACAGCTCGGTCCACCTCGCATGTCACGCCTCCCAGAATCTCGAACAACCGACCGAGAGCTGCTTCTATTTACATGACGGAAGTTTAACGCTCGCGCAAATCGCCAATCAATCGTTCAAGAAGAAAGGAATGGCGTTCCTGTCCGCATGCCAGACTGCGACTGGCGATACGGCGCTACCGGACGAGGCGATTCACTTGGCGGCTGGGATGCTGGTGGCCGGATATCCGACGGTGATAGCGACAATGTGGTCCATCAACGACGGAGACGCTCCGATAGTTGCCGACCAAGTGTACAGACAAATCGTGAAAGATGGGAGGCTGGATGGTGGAAGAGCGGCGAGGGCGTTACATACAGCAGTGGCCGGTCTGCGAGCCCAGATCGGGGAGAGAGAGTTTACTCGATGGGTTCCGTATGTTCATATTGGGATTTGAGATGGTGAATCCTTTGAACTGTATGTTTTGTTTCATTTTTCACGTGCGCTTATTATCTGCGCTCAAATGATCTCAGCATTGCGCTTTTATAGCTTTTTTAGATTTCCTGTGCGTTTATAAGTTCCTAAGATTCTACTCGAAACTCGTTCGAACTATACGTTCACTTTCTTTGCGCATACATGTAAAATAATAGATAAACATCCCATTCATCCGATGTATTTATTCACCCCTGAACTTATAGAATGCTTCGTCGGGAGGCAATAGGCAGTTCCACACAGAAATAGATACTTAACGATGATGCATTGACCCATGATATTTGTATCAAAGATACTCGTCAACGCGGATCAAATTTAGTATCACTCAACCTAGGCATTTGAGTAGGTGTGCTGTGCGCATAGATCATTGAGCAGACATAGCAGCAAAACCGGGCGAAGTCCAGTCTGTCCAACACGCGTGGCTCATAAACCTGGATGGAATTCACCCACCTTCATTTTTGGTAAATATTGTCCCTCGCGACAGCTATATGATCTCAGGTCCGCGTCTAGTAAGTAGATATCCGACCCGGACGCGGTGAACTGAAATTCGCCATGGTGGCAAACACAGTATGAGGCGGATGTTCCCTAGCTTCACATACAATTAATTAGACCTTAAGTTACACGTTCTTTTCCATCGTGAAAGGGCTCGAGTATGTTTTAGGTCAGTTGGTGTAATTTAGTGTTCAAGTAACGAGGTTACAAGGGATTCATTAGCATAGCCACAAGTCACATCAGACACGTGACTGTGTGTAAGGACTTGCACTTGATTCGTCCCTTCACCATGGCGTTGTTCCTGCGGAGCAGACTCGGGCCTCAACTCGCTCGTACAGCAGCCCGAAGATATGCTGCACCCATCTCTCAACGCACTATGGCCTCGGCCGCCACTCCTCCTGGCACGAAACACGGGCTAGAATATCACACGGTGGAGGACTTGCATTCGATGGACGCAAAGACTGTGTTGGCGGAGACAGGAACTCGCAAGGACGCGACTATGAGACACTTTACTGGTATGTTGATATAACACCTGGTGAACTTTATGCTCAAACGTATCGATGGATGCGCAGTGAACTTTGGGTGAGTGCTAGGGGATACTCTTGGTGCGACAGTGCGATTAACCGGCTGGTCTTGGCAGACCTCAGCATCCTGCTGCGCACGGTGTGCTCCGTCTTATCCTAGAACTAAATGGTGAAGAGATCCTACGTTCCGATCCCGTGCGTACTTTATGACGATCTACGCTCTCATCATCAGGATTTACCACAGCTTATATTTGTATCCTTAGCACATTGGCCTCCTCCATCGAGGCACTGAGAAGTTAATTGAGTACAAGACGTACACTCAAGCTCTTCCTTACTTCGATCGGCTAGACTACGTTTCTATGAGTACGTTCATTTATTGCCGAATGAGACGAATATTTTATTAATTTCTAGTGACACAGTGACGAACGAACAGTGCTACTCTCTCGCCGTGGAGAAATTGTTGAACATCGAGGTTCCTGATCGGGCACAGTGGATTCGTACACTGTTTGGTGAAATAACTCGCGTCCTAAATCGTTCGTACCTGCCCTCTCTTATCGTTGCAGCCGATCTCACTTCTATGATCGACACGTTCCAGATTTAATGGCCGTCCTCACACATGCCATGGACGT
The DNA here is from genome assembly GCA_025200755.1 of Ceratobasidium sp. C01. NCBI lineage: Eukaryota > Fungi > Basidiomycota > Agaricomycetes > Cantharellales > Ceratobasidiaceae > Ceratobasidium > Ceratobasidium sp. C01. Next base: position 19,183 of record JANWGL010003456.1, on the reverse strand, counting down.
TGGCGCATTGACGCCTTTCCTTTGGGGTTTCGAGGAGCGCGAAAAGTTGATGGAGTTCTACGAGCGTGTGTCCGGAGCACGTCTCCACGCTGCGTATGTCCGACCAGGAGGAGTGGCATTCGATCTCCCACACGGACTGCTGGAAGACATCTTTAAATGGGCCACGCAGTTCAGTACCCGCGTCGACGAGATTGAAGAGGTCGTTACCGGGAATCGAATTTGGAAAGCGCGTACCATAGGGATCGGGAAGGTTACGGCACAGCAAGCCTTGGATTACAGTTTCTCAGGCGTCATGCTGCGCGGGTCAGGTGTGCCGTGGGATTTGAGGAAGGTTGCGCCGTACGACAAGTACGCGGAGGTGGATTTCGACGTGCCAGTTGGGCAAAACGGAGACTGCTACGACCGGTATTTGTGCCGTGTGCAGGAGTTCCGAGAGTCTCTGCGAATCATCCATCAGGCGAGTGATCATATAGTCGTTATGTTATGCAAGAGACTAATTATAGGTTTCGCATTAGTGTTTAAACAAGATGCCGACGGGTGTGGTTAAAGTTGACGACTACAAGCTTGTGCCTCCCCCACGTGCTTCTATGAAAGAGAGTATGGAAGCACTCATCCATCACTTCAAGGTGTGTATAATTTTGTCCCACGCCCAAAACTGGATTGATAACCCACTCTCCCGTCGACCCAGATCTTCAGTGAAGGCTACTCCGTTCCACCAGGCGAGACCTATTCCGCTATTGAGGCGCCCAAGGGCGAAATGGGTGTTTACCTCGTATCGTAAGTCACGCAGAACCTCTCTTATCTGTATCCTACTCTAACGGATAAAACGTACTTAGGGATGGCTCCAACCGCCCATATCGATGCAAGATTCGCGCGCCAGGATTTGCCCACTTGGCAGGGGCAGACTTTATGATGCGCCATCACTTCCTACCAGACGCCGTCGCTATTATCGGAACCATGGATCTTGTGTTTGGGTCAGTCCTATTCTGCCCCGCATCTACAAAACGGTTACTGATCGGGATCCATATAGGGAGGTGGATCGATGATGTAAAAAAAATTACAATGGATTTATGTACACTCAAATGTTGCTTCGCTACGTCTCTATACATCAGGTTGTCCGTGACGCATTTGGTGGGAGTTTACGATTTCTCCGTCGGTCATCGAGTGTTTCCTCCCTTGTATGACATAATCATTAGTCACTGTCTACGCAGCCTCATCAGCGCGTTAACAACTGCACGTCGATCCCTGCCATGCACTGGAGATTACTTGTCCTTGGTATTTCACTTTTAAAATCTGTTCATGCAGCAGATCTAGCACCTTGTACGGGGGAAGATGATACTGGCTTCTACGATTTGTCCTCGCTCAAGGCTAAGTCAGTACGCGCATTTATCAAATCGATTTCATTGAATTAATGCTCTCCTTTGCCCTGACCCGACCTGACGCGCGATCATATCTGAGTAGTAAAGATTACAATTTTAAGTCTGAGAGCGGACGCGAATTTTCTTTGAACGTATGTCAAGGAGTCAAATCTGAGTTATGGAAGCCGACCGAGGTGGAGAGCGAGAAAGATATTGGAGGATTCGTGCGGGCTGCTCATGGAGATTTTTCAATTGGGTACGTTTGAGTTGCTGTTGTGACTAGGGGGGAAACTAATTTTTTGGATTCTTCGGTGGTCAAGGGCATACAATACGACTGTACGGGTGGTACAAAAGCATCCCTTGTTAGTGTATGAAAATGGATCGAAATGTCCAGGCGCGACAAACCTGAGGGCGTCTACTGTAATTCGGTGGGCTTACCATTCCCGAGACGCGTTTGTGGATGACAATTCACTAATGCGCGCTCGTCCCCCCCCCCATCATCTTCATATTTCACTGTGAATTATCGCCGTTGGTCTCCACGTCCGAATCCTATTCTCCGACGCAATTATACTTGTAACTCCCGCTCCAGGTTTATCTGCGACCCTGCCGTTTTCGCGGTTGGATCTCCGTTCCTTGTGGCTCAATTACCGCCCGCAGACGATCAAGCCTGTGCGTTTTTCTTCGAGTGGCGGACACATGTGAGCAACCATCATTTAGCTTTTCATTTCGCATAACTATATTGAGTGCCCTTGAAACATGGATGGTTTAGGTAGCTTGTCCGACAGCCAAAAGCGTAGGTGCTGGTGGATTCATTGCCGTTTTTGGTGCAATGTAAGTTCGTCGTCAAGGACTATTCCAATCTCCCTTGTCATCGGCCCACGCAATTGACTCATCGATCATTCTCTATCCAGTCTATTAGCGGCAATCTTAACATACCTCGTTGGAGCAACACTCTACAACCGATTCGTGCTCGGATACCGAGGTCTCGATCAGCTCCCAACAGTTTCCCCACTATCCGCGACAGCTTTCACAGACTGCGTCTATTTTCTCAAAGATAATTTTGGACCCCGCGACGACGGGTGGGTCTCCAGTAGACCCAGCGGCGGAGGTGTCTTTGGACGCGGGGGTGGGGGAGGCGGGTTTAGGCGGGGAAATGGGTTCGGTCCCAGTGGAGGATTTGGAAGTGACAGCCAGCCTCCAAGACGGGATGGCTTCCAGGGATTGCCTCAGGACGAACATGAGCGCGCTCCGATGCTCGATCAGGCATTTTCTATTGGTGACGATGAATACGAGAGGCGAACGTCTGCACCGCCCGAGGTGCCAAGAAAGTCACCCAGCCCGAATTCGAGCGCTAATCGGAATACCATTGCGGACCCGACGGCGGCGGGCCCTGGCGGAGGATCAGGCACCGCTGGGGGCGCTGTCCAAAATCCCGCAACTGTCGGGACCGTACCTCAGGCCCAAAGCGGAAATCTTGTTTAATTTGACTGAATTGATTCTGCATTGTGTGTAGATACGGATTGACACAATGTTGACATTCCCCACTTGCGAATTTGCTATAGCATGTTGGTGCGTTTTGAGTCTGGACTTTTTTGTGCAGTGCCAAGCCCTGCCAAGGATTGTCGCGACAGGTGACCGACCAAGATACATCTAGTGGCGTCAAAAATGACGGAAATACATATCGTGGAGAGGGTTTTTTGACCTCTGTTTGAGTCGGGAGCGCCAGCTATCAGGTACGGTATATGTTTCTCTGAACAGTATGCGCATACACGTTCCCTTATTGTAATTATTCGCTACTTTGTTATGTTCAGTCGTACAACAGAGGTCGCAGCCATTGGGTTAAGCGGCAAGGCACCGAATGTCCCGAGCGCTGGTTGACTTTCAGCCCTTGAGCGCAGCACCTGCGATAAAAGGCCTGCACTCCAGAGGTTCCGTTCTCTACCCTTCTGACGACTCTTCGCTCCTACTCACAACCCTACGACTCCTACGATGCGTTCTATTGCTCTTATTGGTTTCCTCTTTTTCGCGCTGCTCGCAGTGCTCCCATCTTCCTTCGCCAACCCAGAGCCAGATACCGACCTCGCCGAACGTGCAGCCAACAAGGACAATATTATCTACCTGGCTGAACATGAGGGTTTGCCCCAGGGAACTTCTTCCCCTGGCTTTTCCAAGGCCAAAACCACTCTCGAGCGATTGAGCTGCCCCGTTGGAACTGGATTGTGCCCCAACGACCCCGGTGCATGTTGCCCACTTGGTGGTAAGTGCTGCGGTAACAGGAAATGCTGCAGGGCCGGATATTGGTGCTATAGTAACCTCTGCTGCCCGAACTCGAGCAATGGGTGCGATGGAAAGGCCAGTGACTATTGTATTGGTCAGTCTCAAACAAAACTGATCGGATTTTTTAATTAGGGATGCTGCCCGATGGGATATAACTGTTGCAAGGGAGGAAACTGCTGCGCGCCTGGGTGTGTACTTCATACGCTCCTGCTCTCATCGCTACTGATCATGTCTTCACAGATACCGTTGCATTCTCCTTAGGGGACAAATTCGCTGCTGCCCTATTGGAAAGACCTGTCTTTTCAAGGAGGCCACTCCTGTGAGCTGATGTGTTATGCGAGACTATCTCTTTCACTTATTGACGTTGTGGCGATTTCTCTAGGCGAGCGGAAATCACTCGTAAGATACCACCTCTAAAAACAACTTGTGTTCTCGAAGGTGTTATTTCAGGTTTCTCTTTCTTTAATTTGGGTTTCTATTTCGACGCTCAAGCAGATGGTTTTCTTTTTTGGCTCTGTCCTTCGTAGCTAGTGTGTTTCGTTTAATTGATTCATTGTTTTGACGAGGTCAATCTACCACCCGGACTTGGTTTAACATGAGCAGGAGAGTTAGGTGAGAGCGCAATGAGAAGAAGCTCCAAGAGCATATGCGTTGGTGGATATGTTGCTTATTCTAGTGTAACTGCGTTCAATGCAATTAGCGGTCCACGCGGCCGAGTCATGGCACTCTTTATTCGGTCTAATCCAAACACGCCTCGTCGGAGCAAGACTCTTCAACCGATTCATGCTCGGATACCGAGGCTTCGATCAGCTTCAAACCCTTCCCCCCCGCTTCACTCAACAATCCTCACAGTCCACCCTTATTCCATTGAAGCTAACTTTGGACAAAATTGGGTTCTGCCTGAATTCGAGAGTGACACCTAACTTCCACAACGAGATGGCTTCTCAGGAATGCCTCAAGCTAGACGCGAGCGCGCTCTGATCTTTGGTTGGTGACGATTAATGGAAGAAGCAAACGGTTGCTCTAGGTACCAAGAAAGTCCTTCATTCCCACTTCTGGAGCTGGCTGGAATGCCGACGGGGGATCGGCGGCGGCGGGGCTTGGCGTGAGGCTGTGGTTGAGAACTCCGCAAGAGGCGGTGTTGGTGTCGTATATCAAGCTCAGAAGAGGAATCTCGTTTGATCCGATTGAATTATCTCTGTGATGTCGGTCGATACAGATCATCACAATGTTGGTGTTCCCCATTTGTGGCTTTTTACGGCGCGTCAAGACACTCGAGGAGCGCCGCCAGGCGGCAGGTACTTTGCCAATGTGGTTGTTGATCCTTAGACAGGTGAAACGACAACAACAAATCCGACTCACTCTGCTGTAGTGACTGTATGTGCATGAATTCGGACAGATGTCGGCGTGGCGTGTGAGTCAAGTGACACTTGGCGTCACCTTAATGGGATAGTGCACTATTGAGACTTAAACGGCGAGCAATCCGTCGCACGCCGTTAACCGATCACGTGACCAAATGTCGCCGGGCATTTCTCATCGCCCGCGGACTCTCTCGTTTCTCCTATCTTTCTCCCCTGATCTTTCTCTACTGTTCTATCATGTTCTGTGCGTACGCGGCCTGTATCTAGCATGTACACACTGACGCGGCCACTGTATGCGGTAGCATACAGTGTACGCGTGTTTGTTTTCTTTTCACTATAAATGCGCATGTATTCCGTAGACGAATACACCACTTCAGTTTACTAGCTCCCTTCCACTGCTTAGTATCGCTAAGATAGCCTTGAGTGTCGAGACGTTCTCGAGTGATCCTCAATATGCACTAGGTCCACAGGGAATGTACATACAGTATGTAGTGCAAAAATGCGCATGCCTCAAGAACTTCCTCGATAACTCGTGATACCTTTGATCAACGGACAAATGTATGCGCGTCGTGGATAATCAGCACTCCCAATCTCAGGAGAAGATCTATATCACTTATGTCTTTAAATGTAAATAATACCATACCGCATCATCACACGCCTCAAGGACAAAACACAAGAAAGGCTCAAGCATCGCTGGGCCGACGTATGCATCACAAAATGAGAAAGCGAAGTTGCGGCCGCTGCACAAATTGACACAATCGAGTGATCGTGAGACCCTGCATGTTAAAGACCATTGTTACACCTCTGACTTGGCCTGTCAGAGTAGCCAAGTATAAACTCGGAATTGTTCCCATGTTTCAAACATATAAACCTTACAATAAACTAAGATCTAAAGTAAAATGACTTGTAGTTGTTACAAGTTTTTGAGCGACGCACATTCTCGTTCCGTTTTCAGGAGACTTAGACTTGTGATGATAACCCCAAGGCGAGATGGGAATCGTGTTTGCGGCCGTAAGATTGAACTACTCTTAATAATCCAATTCAATATGAGATAGAAGTTCTGATTTATATCGATGGATCAACAGAAAAAAACAGTTATGAATTTTGGGAATTTCTTTTTGCGGACATTATAGCCGTGGAGAAACCTTGCCGAGCAAGGTAAAGCAAGGTAATTTTGGGTCTGGATTTTGATTTCCAGAATTGAGTGGCTTCCTTGTCCAGCGCCAAGCGCCAGTAAGGATCGTCGCAACGGGGTGATCCACCTAATCCAACCAGGACGCATCAGGTGGTTTCAAGAGTAGCGGAAATACATTGATTGACTACCGTTTTTGATCCACGTATAAGCCGGGAATATCGGCCATCAGATGCAGTGCGTGTTCTCCTTGACGACACGCGCATACATGTACAATTATGGCAATCGTGCAAATAGATTTCTCTTCCCCATACAATTGAAGTTACAACTATTGAGTTGGGTGATGAGACGTTGGAAACTTGAGCGCCCGTCTTCAGCCCTTGGACGAACCCCCAAGATAAAAATCCTACACTCCAGAAACTCCATTCTTCACCCGTCTCTCGATTTGCTACTGCCGCTGACAACACAACGAGTCCGATAATGCGCTCTATTGCTCTCATCAGCTTTCTCTTCTTTGCACTCCTCGCCGTGCTCCCTTCTTCCCTCGCCGACCCGGAGCCGGATACCGACCCCGCTGCACGCGTAGCTGACCTTCCCAATACCGGCGAGGTCATCTACCTTGCTCAGAATGAGGGTATGCCTGTTCACTCTAACCCCCCTGGTTTTTCTCTCGCCAAGACGACCCAGGACCGGCTGAGCTGCCCCGGCGGAACTGGGTTGTGCCCCAACGATCCTGGTATCTGCTGCCCTGCCGGTGGTAGGTGCTGCGGCAAGAAGAAATGCTGTGCGAAGGGTAGATGGTGCTATGGTGGCGGCTGCTGCCTTTTGTCTCAGAACGGATGCGACAGAAAGGTGAGGATTCAGCTTGCATATTTAACGTACAGGATATTAATCGGTCTCTGTTATTAGGGATGCTGTGCGAAGGGGTGGAACTGCTGCAAGGGAGGAGCGTGCTGCAAGCCCGGGTACACACTATATACTTCTGCCCTTACAATATTCTAATCATGTTTACACAGTTATTACTGCATGCGTAATTCGGCCGGGAAAATTCGCTGCTGCCCGAATGGAAAGATCTGTCGCTCCAAGTGAGCGGCCGTTGTGAGTTAGTATCTTGTGATTTCTGGTTTCACCTATTTACATTTTGATGATTTTCCTAGACAGGCGGTAGCCACTGATTTAGTAGGATACCTCCTCTGAAGATGACTTGTTTTTCATGAGTCGTGTTTCCAACCTTCAATTTTCAATTTTTCAGTATTCGGTTTTCTCTTTCTGTTTTGGGTTGACGTCGAGATATACTCGGCGCTCAAGCCATTGGTCCTATCTTTAGCTCGGTCCTTTCGTAGTTAGCGTGTTTGCATCAATTGATTTACTGTGTTGACACGGTGAACTCGCGGGAATAAGCTCACTACGCAGACTTGGCACAGCCTCGGCACGGACTTAGACGGGGAACCTGATAAAGAAGGCTCAAAACCACTCATACCCGGGTATCGAACTCTCGACTTACTTCCGATGTTTCCAAATTTGCCTTGACGGCCTTTACAAACTGGTTCTACTTCTATAAAGATAATTACGAAAGACGCGACGGTGGGTGTATCACCAGGACACCTAACGGCGCAGGCGACTCTGGGCGCGGTAGTGAATGTATTCAGGTATGCAAGTAGGTTTAGTCCGGTTGGAGGGTTCAAAAGTGATATCTGGTCTCTAAGATGATATGGATTTTAGGGTTTGCTTCATGTTTGACACGAGCACGCTCCCATGCTCGACCGAGCATTTTTACTTGACAACGATGAGTATGGGGAACGAACGTCTGCACAGCTCCAGGTGCCAAGAAAATTTCCTCGCCCGAATTGTAGCGCTAATCGGGATGTTGGTGAGGAACCGACGACAGTGGGTCTTGGCAAAAGATAAGGTACTGAAGGTGCGGTCCAAAACTCCGCAACGCGTGGTGTTGGGAACGTATCTGTCCTATAGTGGGAATCCCATTACCTCTACACGATCTACACATGCGAACTACCACAATGTTCGCGTTCCCTACTTACGAGGCTTTTTAATTTTTGAAATATACCTTGGTCTGGAATTATATGCTTGTGTGGTTAGAGCCCATGTGGAATGTATGCGAACTTGGTATGGCACACCAATGGAGTTGGAATCGGACGAAAATAACTCATAGCCAAGCCCTGCCAAGGAACGGCTTAGCCGAACAAGATGCGTCCGATGCGACAAAACGGGACGGGAACACATGGATTGGCTAGGGTTTTGTATCCCTGTTTGACTCAGGAACGTCGGCCATCAGGGACAGTACACGCCACCTTGCACCCCGCGCGCATATACGCACACTTATGGTAGTCTTTTGTCTATGTGTCATCCTCAACAATACAATGGAAATCACAACCATTGATTTGAGCGACATGACACCGAAAAGCCTGAGCGCTTGTAGTCTTTCAGCTTTTAGGCGCTGCCGTTGCGATAAAAGGCATGCAGCTCAGAGGTTTCGTTCTCCATCCTTCTGACGACTCTTCATTTCTACTCACAGATCTACGAATCATACGATGCGCTCTATTGCTCTCATTGGCTTCCTCTTTTTCGCGCTGCTCGCAGTGCTCCCATCTTCCTTCGCAAACCCAGAACCAGATACCGACCTCGCCGGACGCGCAGCCAACACGAATGATCTCGTCTATCCCACTGCAAACGGGGGTTTGCCTCAGGGTTCTTCTTCCCCTGGCTTTTCCAAGGCCAAGACGACACTAGAGCGTTTCAGCTGCCCCGGCGGGACCGGACTATGCCCCAACGACCCCGGTGCATGCTGCCCTCTTGGTGGCAAGTGTTGTGGTAACAAGAAATGCTGCAAGGCTGGCACTTTTTGCTATGGTAATGTCTGCTGCCCTACGGCGAGCAACGGGTGTGATGGAAAGGCATGTGCCTATTGTAATAGCTAATACTTAGCGGTACTGATAATGCTTTTTGAATAGGGATGCTGTGCGAAGGGATACAACTGCTGCAAGGGGGGACAATGCTGCCCACCTGGGTATGTAACATCCGGACATCTGTTTCTATAACGTTCTAACCTTGTATTCACAGCTACTACTGCGTTACCGACATGATAGGGAGACCCGCCTGCTGCCGCAACGGGAAGACCTGTCTCTTCTAGGAGACGACCTCTGTGAGTTAATGCGATTGCGATGCAATCCACTTCGCCTATTGACATTGTGGTGATCTCCTTAGGGAAGCGGCAGCTACTAATAGTATATCGTCTCCTAGAACATTTTCTTTCTCTCAGGCTGTGTTTTTCCCTTTCTCTGTTTTGGGTTGACAGTAGGATGAACTCGACGCCTAAACCAATGTTTCTGCGTTCGGCTCTACTCCTCCGTAGTTAGCGCGTTTACATTAATGGATTATGTGTTAGTGAGACATACTAGCATGAATAAGCGTATCACCCGGACTTGGTTCAACATGAACAGGATAGTTAGGAGGGTATCGTAATACAGAGGAGCTTGCCCAACCGACAAAAGCATAGGCATCGGTGGATGTATAACTTTTTTTGATACAATATGACTTCATCGTCGAATGCTAGCGGATTCACCGCGACCACCAACCAACGCAATTGACGTATATGATGCTCGTTGTTCAGGAGAAACTGTAACATATATCGTCAGCGTCTCGTTTTCCATTTTCCCCAACGACCTTCATAGTCTGACTATATCTTCTCAAAGGTAGCTTTGGGTGAAACAACGATGGCTGAGCTGCCAGCGTGCCTAGGTGGCGGGCGTATTTTTAGACGCGGCAATCCAGGGCATACATTCAGGCAGGAAGTGGGCCTGACCCGACTGCGGCGAATACGAGAGGCAAACGCCCACACCACCTGAGGTGCCAAGAAAGTCTCCTAGCCCGAAATCGAGCGCTAATCGGAACACTGGTGAGGAAATGACAGTGGTGGGCCCTGGCGGAGGACTAGATACTGGAGGTGCGGTCCAAAACTCCGCAGCGGGCAGTGTTGGGACCGTATCTCAGCCCCAATGTAGCCATCTGGTTTGACCCTCTCCAATCGATTATGTGCAGTTTTGGTACAATATTGATTTTTTCACTCGCGAATCTGTTATGGTATGTTGTGGGTTCTCGGTCTGGTCAAAAAGTTCAGGGTCAAGTCCTGCCAAGAATTGCTGTGACGAGGGCAATCCTCGTATACCGACCAAGACGCGCCAGGTGGTATCAAGAATCACGGCATTGCACAGCTTGGCAAGGGTTTTTTCACCCATTCTGAGTCAGGCACGTTGGTCAGTGGCGGAGGTATCTCTACGCCTGATAGTTTTGAGTGTGAAGCGGGCGAGGAAATGAGTTCAGTCCGCTGGAGGATTTGCAAGAGGTAGCCAGGCTTCGCCGTGAGAGAAGGCTTCTAGGCGTTGTCTCAAGATAGACGTGAGCGCGCTCTAATGTTTGACTAGGCATTTTCAACCAGTGACCATAAAGACGGAAAGCGGATATCTGCACCACCTCATATGCCAAGAATGTCACATTGTCCGAATCCGAGCGTCAATCGCAGTGCTGTTGCGGAACTGACGGGGGGGGTCTTGGCAGGCAATTCAGTATTAGAGGTACGGGCCAGAACCCCGATCCCAAAGCGGTAATATTGTTTGCTTAAACTGAATTGCTTTTGTATTGTTTATAGACCCTGACTGACACGATGTTGACACTTCCCACTGCCCAATTTGTAATGGCACCTCAATGCGCCTTGAGTCCGAACAAAAAAGCCTTGAGCTAGGCGTCGCCAAGAATTGTCCCGACGGGGGCGATCCTCTTGAACCGACCGCAACGCGTCAGGTGGGGTCGGGAATGCCGGCAATGCACTGATTGGTGAAGGGTTTTGACCTATCGTCGAGTCAGGCACATCGGACATCAGGTACAGGAAATATTTCCCTCGACCGCATGCGCATGCGCATACACGTACATTTATGGTAATTGTTTGCGACCAACGTCTCTCCGCCGTGCATTGGAAGCCACAGCCATTGAGTCAAGTGCCAAGGTGCCAGACGTCCCCGACGCTAAGTTTTCGTTTGATCCCTTAGGTACGACGGCCAGGATAAAAGCACTCCAGCTGAGAGACCTCGTTCTCCACCCCTCTAACGACTTGTCACTTTCACGACTCTTACGATGCGCTCTCTCGCTCTTATCAGCTTTCTCTTTTTCGCCTTGCTCGCAGTGTTGCCTTCCTCTCTCGCCGACCCAGAACCGGATACCGACCCTGCTGCCCGTGTAGCCGACCTTCCCAACACGGGTGAAGTCCGCTACCTCGCTCAGAACGAGGGGCTACCTGTTCACTCCAACCCCCCTGGCTTTTCTCTCGCCAAAACGACTCTCGAGCGACTGGGTTGCCCTGGCGGGACTGGATTGTGCCCCAACGATCCTGGCTCGTGTTGCCCTCTTGGTGGCAGGTGCTGCGGCAAGAGGAAGTGTTGTGGGGCTGGTAATTGGTGTTATGGTGGAGGCTGCTGCCCTTTGACGAGCAATGGGTGCGATGGAAAGGTGAGTACCCATCGTGCGACTTCAATACAAGAGATACTAATCGGATTTCCTTGTTAGGGATGCTGCAAGAAGGGGTGGAACTGCTGCAAAGGGGGATCGTGCTGCCAGCCAGGGTACGTATCAGATAGACATCTACGCGTATAACATTCTAACCACGCAATGATAGCTATCGCTGCATTCGTAACATATCTGGTCTAATTCGCTGCTGTCCTAACGGAATTACTTGCCTTTGGAAGGACGCGGTCCCTGTGAGCTAACATCTTGCAAACAACGACTTCACGTATTGACGTCATGCCAATTCCTCTAGGCTAATGGTAGCAACCAGCAGTAACAGATCACTCCTGCAGTTGACTCGGTTTTCCCAAGTTCTGTTTCAGTTTTCTCTTTCTCGTTTTCGGGTGGACATTTAGATGATCACGTCGATTTGGCCTATAGCTCTGTGTTTGGCTCGGCTTCTATGTAGTATACGCGTTTGAATCAAGTGATTTATCGCGTTAGCAAGGGTTCGGAAGTGCGTGATTGGCTCAGCGCGCGAGTTTGGTGCCGCTTACTTCGGAAGTAGGAGGTGGGGTCCGGGATTGTCATTGTATTTATTGAATGCGAGATAGGTAGGTTTGGGAATTTAGGATCAATGAAATTGCTTGGGTGTGACAACGCGATGTAATGCCAGTTGAGACGAGCCCCAACCTTGTCCTACGTTGAAGAAGATGCGACTCTGCAGAAACTAACTGGGTGTATACTGTCGTTGAGTCACGCGCATGAATTTTAGATAAAGCTGGCACCTCCTCACCAAATATGATACCGCCTCGCATCGCTATTCACCGGGGATTGACAAGATCAATGCAACGTCTGTCTGGATAGAGCGCTGATCAGCAGCTAAATTGGATGGTCACGTGATTGCACCCTTTTTCGAATACTATATCTAGGCCGCTACAACAAGCAAAGCGCGGTATAGAGCCAGATGTATGGACACGGTTGAAAAATGCAACGGCGAGTGGGTTGCCCGTGGGCACGGTACACGAGGCCGTGATTCGGGCGGGAAACGGGTTTGGTCAAATGGAGGATTCGCAAGAGGACGACATCTGCACCGCCCCCGATGCCAGGGATGTCTCATAGCCCGAATTCGCACTGAGCGCGGGGTCTTGGCAGGGGATAAGTTGCTGGAGACGCGGCCCGAATCCCCGCAACAGGTAGTGTCGGGCCGTACCTCGGTCCCGATTTGGTAATAGTGTTTGATTCAACTGAATTGCCTTGGTATCTAACCTTGACATTCCCACTTGCGAATTTGCGATATTATCTCAATGAGCCCTGGCTCTGGACAAGAAAGCCCATAGCTAAGCGCCGCCAAGAATTGTCCCGTCGGGGGCGACCCTCCTGAACCGACCAAGACACATCAGGTGGGGTCGGGAATGACGGCGATGCACGGGTTGGTCAGGTTTTTCGATCCTTTTTCGAGTCAGGCACGTCGGTCATCAGGTACAGTAAAGATTGCCCTCGACCGCATGCGCATACACGCACACATATAGTAATACGTGCAATGCGAGTCGCAGCCATTGAGCCAAGTGCCAAGGTACCAGACGGCCTGAGCGCTAACTCCTCGTTCAGTTCGGGCACGATGACCAGGATAAAAGCCTCCCGTCTCACAAACCTCATCCTCCATCCCTCCGACGACTTGCCACTTTCACTAATAGCTCTACGACTTCAACGATGCGCTCTATTGCTCTCATCAGCTTTCTCTTTTTCGCTCTGCTCGCAGTGCTCCCATCCTCCCTTGCCGACTCAGAGCCGGATACCGACCCTGCCGCCCGTGTAGCCGACCTTCCTAACACGGGCGAAGTCGTCTACCTCGCTCAGAACGAGGGGCTACCTGTTCACTCCAATCCCCCTGGCGTTTCCCTCGCCAAATCGACTCTCGAGCGATTGGGTTGCCCTGGCGGAACTGGGTTGTGCCCCAACGACCCCGGCATCTGCTGCCCACTTGGTGGCAGGTGTTGCGGCAGGCGACAGTGCTGTGGGGCTGGTCGATGGTGCTATGGTGGAGGCTGCTGCCTTTTGACGCAGAACGGGTGTGATGGAAAGGTGAGTATCCTCTATGAGGATTACTGTGCGGGGTGCTAATCAAGTTTTGTTATTAGGGATGCTGTGCCAAGGGATGGAACTGCTGCAAGGGAGGAGCGTGCTGCAGGCCTGGGTATGTACCACAATGCCTTCCGCTCGTATAATACCAACGCATCTTCAGTTATCGCTGCATCCGAAACGCCCTCGGGGCAATTCGCTGCTGCCCTAACGGCAAGCTTTGTCTCTTTAAGGAAGCGTCCCCAGTGAGTTGATGTGATTTGCAATTACTGATTTCACCTATTGACATCGTGATGATTTTTCTAGGCCAACGGTAGTGGTCAGCAGTAAGAGATCCCTCTTAAATTTAGCTCGGTTTCCCCAAGCTGTATTTCAGTTTTCCTTTTCTCGATTTTGGGTTGACCTTGAAATGAATGCGTCGATTTGGCCAATAGTTCTGTACTTGGCTCTGCTTATATGTAGTATATGCGTTTGAATCAAGTGATTTATTGTAGTAACAAAAGTTCGAGAGAGCGTGAATTGCCTCTGTGCGTGGGGTTCGCGCAGCTCGCATAGGAGCTAGGAGGCGGGCGCCACGGGATTGCCGTGATACTCGGAGATAATTGCATAGCATGCGACGTTGGTAGATCGACACGTGGAAAGTAAGAGATGCCGTTTAGAGCACGCATCATCATTCTCTATGTGGTCGATTAGTGGCAATCCTGATATACCTTATTGGAGCAACACACTAGAAGTAACTCCCGCTTAATACCGAACCCTCGACCGGCTTCCGCTTTTCTTTATGCTCGTAACAGACCCCCTCTACTTCCTGAGACGATCCTTATCCTTCTCTTATCCATAAGAACATGCGACTTAGCAGAAACGAACCAGTTGTATGCCGTTCCTAAGTCCCGCGCGTAGCCTTTCAACATCCGTTAGATAAACGACTAAGTTGGCACCGAATCGCCGACGACGATAAGGTCTCAAATTGATATTCAGCAGAGATTACTAGGATCGACATAGTGTTTGTTTAGGTAGAGCGTCGATTCAGTAGCTAAATCAGATATTCACGTGACCATACCTCCCAGGTCATGTGCCAAATCGTAAACACACCACAACTACGACCCCAACCAAGCTTGTTTTCCGCACTTTCGGGTTATACTATGAATGGCCAAACGCAGACCGAGTTTATTGGAGCGCCCCGACCTCTGCCGGGAAGTGACAAATTATTCAACGCACTCGGCATTATTCTATCCGGCGCGCCTGTCTCTGCTGCTGTGCTTGAGATTATTTTGAAGCAAGCGGAGAGACCAGAATCAATCGCATCTTTCCATCGCCCTGGAATTGTACCCGCTTGCGTTAAACTATTAGAACGGCATTGCAACTCGTCTCCTGTGAGTTTCTCCTGGGTATTATAGTGGTGTGATGTATCCAGCTAATCGCAGATCAGGCAGTCGAGGATCGATATGGAATTACCTGCCTCAAAGTAATTGCCATTTGTTTTCAAGTGGCGCTTCTAAGTAGCGAAATAGAGCTGCTTGCCTTTATCAAACACTGGACCCCACAGATCGACGGTAACTTCACATTAGCGAATTGCGCCACCTGGCTCCTCCAGGCGAGAATGCGATTGATTGAAGACGACTTCGACTTAAATCAGGATCCGTTGCGCTCCCCGGTGCCGTGGATTTCTCTCAAAGACCTTAGACTCCTAGTGGATTGTCTTCATCAGGAGCGGACTCTTTTCTTGATGGATCGCGTCGCCCACCCTAGCCATTGGAACGGGTTCTCTGCTGTACTGTATGTAATATGGGCGCAACTCAGCAGACCTGGTATTTTACTGTGAGTGATACGTCGGGGAATAAGCGTTATGGGTTGTTTGATGACGCATTACCTTAAGTGCAGGAACCATTGGTCCAATTTTGCAAGATCTAGCCTGTCGCTTCGCGGTGGTTGATTTTGAAGACGAAATCGAAGGGGATTTGGTTACTACCATCCTGGCGGAGAATAAGTTAGTTATTGCTCAGTCTGAGGTGCCTAACCACTCCTCTACATCGTCGGATTCTTCGGGCTCACTGGAGTTGGCCGATTCAATAACCGTGGTTAAAGCTTGTCTGGCAAGGTTTACGCCTAGCCCTCCAACTATGGACCTATCGTTGTTCTTATTCGAATGGTTCACAGGCTTTGCCGACCACCAGATACCAAACCAGCACCTGCGGTTTTTGGAGGTTTCATATGCTCGATCATGGGCAGCTTTGGATCCTACTAAGGAGCGCCCACCTGTCGAGTGCGAGCGGATAGCAATAGTGGTAAATTATACCAGTCAGGTAATTGCGTTCAGCGTGTAAGCCCGAATTTTGCTCTAGCACATCCACCTATGCGACTGAAAGGCTCACACGTCTAGAGCACTTTTGGCAAGTCCACATGTTCTATCCGCCAGAAAGAACTTAGTCGCCGATCTACTATTGAGCCAGGATATCTTTGGCCTACTCGCCCGTGTGCTATTGCATCCCTTGCTTTTCGAGCCAAATGCGTGGGACCATGAACAGAACTGTAAGCACAAGCCCTTAAGCCTATCAAGCGAATGTGTGTTGAGCATTTAAATGCAAGTAACTATAAGAAGACTCTATGATGATCTTCTCAATCATATAGGGTATCTTGGGACGGCGTTCGTTCGTTGTTGTGAAATCAGCACCGAGAGAATTCGGACTTCCTACGCGGATTGGTTGAAGGCTGCTCAGCATATCAATGAGCGGCGTCACCTCGACAATCAGAGCAAGTTTATTCGGGATCATATCTCAAACTGCGAATCGGTATGGGCGAAACTGGGAGCGGTATTTGGGGGCCAACTGGGTATCCAAGCTGTGACGTGCTCGCACCCGCGCTGTCCTCGCCCAAAATCAACGACTGGGATGGGGTTCTATTGTGAGCGCTGCTTTGAAGCAACTTACTGCGGCCATAGCTGTCAGCGCTTGTAAGCTCTCCTGTTCGCTCAACTATTGGACTACAGTGAACTTATTTCCTTTTAGGCAACGGAATCTTCGGGTTCTTGGGAAATCTGATGTAGACCTGTGTTTAAATGACGTACGCACTCCTGTTGCGAGTCCTTGACCTAGTTGGAATTCATCCTAGTTTCGACTGTGGACACAAGTAACGCGGATTTTATAAGATAAAACTTATTCTTGCTAAGATTCGAACGGTACCGTCGCGACTATGGTTCCTCCTTGGAACTTCCTGCTTGCGTTTCCTCAGTGTACGCGTTTCTACCTTTTATCTACTCGTATCATGCAACTGAGGCACTCCGTCCCGGTCTTCCCTTGATCGGCGCTTCCTCCCCGTGGTTGGCGCTTGACAAGCTCAGGCGGATTCGCCCAAGTCCCCCCGCCGTTTTAAAGATTTGCAACAGACAGTCTGGGGGATGGGAGGAATGATCTGGTCGTGATGGTCACAATCTCCCTAGACCGGACGTGGAAGAGACTAGCCGCAATACAGTCATGCGCGCCAAAAACAAACGTGGTGTGTAGCTGTGGCTCCTGTCACCCCGCATGACAAAGTACATGTGAGTGCGTCGTCGAATGTACATACCAATATATGCCGTCTTCAACATTCCTCCCGCAAACGGTTCCATTAGGCCATCCTTGAGTAGGTGGGTGGGTATTACATTTCTCCAACCCAATATGCTAATCCTATGGACTCTCTCAAGTAGGCAGGCGCATATTGCACCTGTACAAAATCTTTCTCGAAAGATTTGATCAAATTGGACACGGCTCCGAACTTACTGAGGCAGCGGGTGAAAACAATTTGATTCTGTTTCCCCTATTATCTGTGAGCACGGGTTACGGGTGTGTTGACAGCACTTATCTTTATGATCAACCCCTGTCACCGGGGTCCAACTCGCTGCAAACAGGCCTAGACTGGACGAGAAACAGTGATGCTCGTCTGAATCGATCTAAACTTGTGCATCCCGCGTGCCGCGCTCATCAGTTCGTTTATTTTTTTCTCCCTCAGCTCTTCTGGATCGGATGCACGATGGTCGTGCTGCTCACACCATAAAAAGGGCTCATCCATATTTGATCCCACATCATCTCATATCCTCTCACCCAACGAACTTTACAATGCGCTCTATTGTACTCGCTTTCTTCATTGCCTCGTTTAGCCTTCTCATGGTAAGCGGAGTCTCTGGTTTCCCCACAAACGACGATCTCTTGCGACGCGGGGACGTTGGCTCCGATGCAGCCAGCCTCGCCGCCCGCGGCTACGGCTGCGCCGGGGACTATAGTAGTTGCGGTAACGGGAAGTGTTGCCACTATGGCACTGAATGCTGTGGTGAATATTGCTGCAGTTACGATCGATATTGTTACAAAGACAAGTGCCATAATAAAGCGTACGCGAACAAATCTGGAAAAGTAATTATTTTGCTATCTTACAAGCTCCTTGGGACTAACACTATTGCTGATCCGCAGGGTTACTGCGGGTACGGTAAGGCCTGCTGCTACGGCACATGCTGCAAGGAAGGGTTAGTTATCGAACTTCCATAACTGCAACCATACCGACACTTCTTGGCTAAAGGTGGTTCTGCATCAAGGATAAGGGTTGTTCTGAGAAACTCTATTAAGCTAAATTGTCATAAACTCTGTCGATTGACTTGTAACTCTGTTTACTTTTGGTGTTCTAGTCCGGCCCACGTGCCCCGTCTCGCGCTCTTCTTGCTGCGTCTTGTTATGTACACTCGTATAGCTTTAGTCGCAATATACGGCGCTGCCCCGAAACGGCTGAAAATAAATTAGATTAAAAAAAGAACTCTATTTACGACCGGGTACTTAGTAGTGATGTCTTTTACGGACATAATACGTAGTAAGCGCATATACGTCTGTTTCTTTGGTGCTCTTGACGGGGGTCTGAGTAGTCTCTATTTTTTCACGATATAATCGTCGTGACCGACCCCCCTGTTAGACTTTCCATCGTATGGTGGAAACAATATTAGCAAACGGTCGTTATAACTGCGCATCTATGCGCATGCTATTTGAGGTATTATGTACTGGAGCTGACGAGCAATATTACAGGCTTGAGTACGTGCTTACTGCGGTTTTCATAAATCGGCATGAACTTAATCACTGGTCCGACAGACGTTGAAAGATCACACGCGCAGTTTGCGGAAAGAGTTGTATAGCTTCGCGCGTTTTTGTTCGGACACGCGTGCTTTTAAGCGGAGTAAAGGTTTAAACTCGTCTCAAGTTGAATCTCTTTGGTTTTCTGGTTGTTCTGCCGCCCCCCAGACATTTCACAAACGTAAATACAGTACTCCGTATTCTGTCCATACCAAACATCACTTCAGCCAAGTATCCGGTCGTAAACATAGTCCCAAGTCAATTGCCAGGGCATTTGACCATGCAGCTTAATACGGGCCCCCCTTCTTCTTGCAATACTTGTCCTTGCTGCACCAGTAGTTGCTTCAAACAAAAAATGTCAGTATGGCTACGATCGTC
>JANWGL010003453.1:0-21951 GCA_025200755.1 Ceratobasidium sp. C01 | reverse complement strand
ATTTGTAGCCACCTCGTTGGGGCTTTAGGCGCTTGACCACCTTGATGAGTTTTGCAAATACATAGATCACGAGGCGGCGTCAATCTGTTCTAACTTCCGCTCATCCTTTGACTATCGTTGCTCAGGTTCGTTTTTTTGCAACCATAGTTGGGCTTAAGGGACGTTTTCTACTGGTTGAGCTTAGTGGCGCTATCGTGGTCCAAGCAACTTGTGATCTGGGTTTTGCCGCTTCACTACGAGTTGCCTGAATTCGACCACCATGGATTCTCCTCTCACTGCTGCTGAGTTCTCTCGTTTGCGGAAATCGATTCAACAACGGGATCGAAATTTGTCTCAAGGACTCTCGACGTCAGCCGCCGACTCAAACATCTCTCGCGCCCTTACGAGCCTCAAGATGTACCTACCCCAGTCCCAATCTGAACTAGGAGTCGTCCTTACTGATTGGAATGGCGCGGACGAGACCAAGAAGAAACATATTGTCGAATGGATAAAGCTCAACATTCTAAAAGACCAAACTGTGAGTGGGGGATCTTTTGCAGGAGACGAAGTAAATAGACATTTCATAGCATGTGCGGGCGTCTACGCCTGCAACGACATTCGTCCCACCACCTCCCCCTCCATCTTTGCCACTGCGAGCCAATACGATTTCATCGTATCCCCAACCTGCGTTGTCCCCTTCTACCTACGAAAGTTCTCCCATCTCGGAGCGAACAACTTCAATTCCTTGGGGCAATTCAGCTCTCTCTTCGCGACCCCAGACCACCTCGGCTCCGCCTCGAGAATTGTATACCCAAGCTACGCTCAAACCTCCTACGCCTCCCCCGAAGGACAAACATCATTCTCCTACACCTCCGACCACGTACAACAATACTCCTAGCGGACCCTCCTCCAGGCCAGCACTCAATGCGCAAGTCTTATACGGCAGAAATTCAATGGAGAATGCCTCAACCGTACCCTTACCCTTGAGTGGGATTTCCACAATGCATTCCCCCCAACCCAACGTGCGTTTATTTTTATCTTGTGACTTGCCCTTATCAAACCCGAGAACATTGGTAGACGTACGCCCTAGTTGATCCCGCACGCAATCCTAACTCGACTGCTACCCCAACGAGCGCGAGAGATGATCGATACCAGCAATATGTTCGTGATTATGTTTTTTTGTTTGAGGTTTCATGGATAACCGTCTCGTTAGTCCCACAACTCAAGTCCACACACAACTTACACATCGACCCCATTGAACGCCAGCTCCACATATACTTCTCCTCCTCCCAATCAAATGCAGGCGAATATGACCAAAATCCTGTCTCAGCTTAAGAATGCCTACCAGCAACACGCTCAGAATGCGCAAGCTCAAACATCACAACCAACTTCATCCACTGCCCCATCATCCACCCAAACGAACGCCATGCATATATTGTTCGAGGCGATAAAGAAATACCAAAACCACCAGTCTCAACAAGCCTTCAATTCCACTCAGTACCAATCAACCACCCAACCCCCCGCATCGGGTGCCGATCCCATGCAAATGCTCGCGGCGATCCAGCAGCAGCAGCAGCAGCAAACCAATCAAATGCTAGCAGCAGCCCAGCAGCAACAACAGGCGACCTTGGACCCTACCCAATATCTCGCACAAGTTCAACAACAACAGAATGAGAGCTTTGCGGAAACGATGGCACAGATACAAGCCAATTCGTCTCCGGGGACGGGATTCGATTGGTCCAGCTTGACTGGCGGATCAGGGGTTGATATGAACTCGGTCTTGAGTGGGATGTTTTCCGGTGGGGGTGGGACTGGTGTTGATTGGGGATCGCTTGGTGCTTCAATGGCGGGCGGGATGGATCCTTCGACTCTAGCAGATGCGATGGCGATACAGGATTCTGGCCTCTTCTAATATTTTCAGGGTTATTTGTTTCATATTGGGGAGTTTCTTCACAAATGTCAAGCTACGGTTTATGTACAAACACGAATATACCGAGAAAGTCCAAGAATAGCACAACTGCCAGGAACACCGGCAAGTCGCGAAACAAACATAGAAAATCACAAGACGCATATACTAGAGAAGAGTAATCTCCTGGCTCGCAGCCTCCAAACGATCGCGCCGCGTAGTCAAAGTCTCGCGCGCAAACACAACCTCATTCGAGTTCGCTAACAACTCCGCACAGTGTTGTTTGGCTCCATCACCGCTCGTTTCGAGCGTTTTACACAAATGCATATCGAGGTTAGCAGCAAAAGCGCGAACGAGGGCTTGGTCTGCAGCCATGCATACGATGTCCGTAAATCGTTTATAGCAGACTGTCAAAAGCGAGCGAAGTTAGATGCGCGGGGGCATACAATGTATATATCGCCCACCTTGATAATATGCCCGTACTTCTGCCATTACCTCCAGGCTTTCAATGGTAGAGTCCGTTTCGAGTAGTTTGGCAAGGTCGAGCGGCGAAACCGATGCTCCCATTTCAGCTAGCTTAGATAAAACTGTGCTGAGGTTTTCCGCAAATGGCGTCCGTTGCGGGGTTCCCCTTGAGACAGGAATCGAGTCGTTCAATCCTTTAGCTAAGCCAGAGAGAAATGACGATTCTTTGCCACTTTTCTTCTCCCTCCGCGCCGCGCTATAATACGTCTTGAACTTCTCCTTGTAGTCTAACAAGTAGTGATCGTTGAGGGTGAATGTCTGATCCTTCTCAAGCTGGTACAAGAATCGGATCGTCGTCGCAGCGCTCTCGAGGAACTGTTTGATCCTATCAGAGACAATATTCCTGGATGTATGCGCGTTAAATCTCACGAATTGATATTTCGGTTGCAATATCTTACCAGACAGCGCTATGCAAGCCCCCATGTTGGTGCTGTCCGAATTTCGCATCAACTAAGACACGCATGTGCGCGACAAGGACTTTCTTGACGTCCATAATCAGAGCCTCCACTGGGCCTTCCCATAGGTCGATAGTCTCGCCAATAAGCTGTTTCTTCACGACAAACGGCGCGTTTCTAGGAAGCTCGCGAGTGATCGCCCTAAAATAAAACGCGGGGCGGGATTATTATAACAGCTAAGATTCCTCCCTATGAAAACTTACTCGTTCGAAAGTTTAGCAACATCGTCGTCGTAATAGACAATCCCTTTCGTGTTAGGCACTGAGTCTTCAGGGAGAAACTTGATATTGGGAAGGCTGTCTTCCTCTTCTAAATCGCATCGCTTCCTTTTGAACGGACGGAAATTCGGCGCAGTCTGGCGAATTGCCTTTTGGAACTTGAGGTATTGTGCCCGAAGTTGTTGAACTAGTCCACCTGCACCTGGCACACCATCGACGTTGCGAGTCACATCCCGGCCAAAGTCAACAAGGAGAGCGACCAACGCCCCCACTGGATCCTCGGATGCCTCTTCGGGTAGCTTTTGTAGCTCATCGATAGTCTTTTGTAATCGAGTCTGAATCTCCGATTGAATCGACGGAAGCCTGTTAAGTTTTATCAAATAAGCATCTGAGCATGTTCACAAAGAACTGCGAGGCATACCTCTCCGAGATCAACTTGGATAGAATATCGCTCAGCTGGTTCGTCAGACGGGCAGTGCCGAATCGGTTTCGAGTACCAATATCTTGAAAGCTCCATGGATCTTTGGTCGTGAAGAATGTCTCCTCGCGGCGTCGAGCCTCCTTCCAGGTGAGTTTCTCAGTTAATTCCGCCGGACTTGGCTGCTTGACACAAAACCAGCCCTTTTGAAGAGCCTCGGTCTCTCCTCGAACAAAACTAAGCCATTTATCTTCTTCGCCAGGCTCAATTCGATCCGGTTTCGTTAAAACGCCTACGCATACACAACGAGATTATTTACGAGAGCTCTGATCCAACCTTAGGAACTTACCAATCGTCCGTTTCCCGTGAGGGTCATATTCCTTAGCAAGTTTCATTGCACCTTGATTCTCAAAATCGGCTGTGATTTGGCCAAGTTAGTTGACAGATAGAGCTCAAGAATGCCACTTACTTTCGCAAGTCACAGTCAAAAGTATAATGCAGCTGGGCTTTTTGATGTACGAAGTGATCATCTGCTGTACCAAATCAATATCGCTCTCGTCGTGTCCTTCTCGGACGTTGGCAATTATTCCTATCCAAACATATGTTTAGCGTCGATTGCGTAGAGCGCACAAGAAAAGCTTAGGGCTCACCGGGCAAGTCGCAAAATGAGAGATTAGTTATTTCCGGGCCGCTAATTTCAACTGAAATGTAGTTCTGTGAAAACGCTGCTCCTACACTCGACGTTCCGGGCTGGAAGTGGTCGCCTAGAATGAACCTCGAAGGATCAATATCGGGACTGAGAATAGCAAGCTGAGCGCGACGGAGCCGGTCTTCGATTTCAAGCTGGGAGTGCATAACCGGTCCAAACGGCACGTTACGAACTGGATTGATATCTAACCCAGCACTATCTTTCAAGAAGCGCAGAAAGATCCGACATTGCCAAGGCTTCTCCGAGTATGATAGCCTACATTCAGTGGGACACCTTTAATCCAACAGTGTTAGGACGAGAGAATTTATGTTTTGATGATACAGAGATAACTCGCCGAGTGCATGTTCCCGCGGATCTTGGGAGCGTAATCTAAAAATATGTTATGTTCAAGATCGAGAACCAAACCAAAGCCCAGGCTCACCCCCGAAATCGATTCAATTAAACTTGACTTCCCGGCGGACTGAGAACCAATGACGCATATCTGAGGTAAGTCGATCTCAGACTGGATACTGGGATTCCAGGTATTAGCAAGGTCATAAGATTATTGGGTCAAGGTCAGAGCACCGAGGACATACCCAGTGTTGTGTAGTTTGTTTACTAAATCTAGCAACTTTCGCTGCCTTGTTGAGTACCCGGACTCTGACAGGCCGACGGCAGCCTTAGGCGTTGTATTACTTTCGGCGATGGGGTTAGACCCTGAAGCAAAGTCACTGCTCGCTACTGGTGATGTTTGTGACCCAGCGTGCGAGTCGGACGGAGGATGCGCAGACATGAGAGTCAAGCTTCACTCGGGTTCTAGGTGGAGTAACGAAGCTGAGCCTCAAAATGGTCCACGAAATAGACCCACGAACAGTGCTATAGCTGGACGAGAGAGCGTATTGGGCTATGGCGATGAGAGTAAGATGAATTCGAGTAGTGATTGGAGTGTCGGACCACCAACGACGTTAATTTAATGGTCGTTGGTCTGGTGGCGGTGGCTATTTGCGATAGGAACAAAAGTAACAAACAAGCACGTGCCCAAACAAAGCACAGCCAGGTCGCTGAGTGGTTGCCGTGGGTCGGCACTTACCGGATAACGGGGTGGCTACGATCTTGGCCTTTCAGTACCAATGTTTGGTGGCCTTCTAAACCCGTCAAATTTTACGCATCAAAACCTTCGTGAGGACAATGTAATTCACAGGGGAAAAGACTGAAACAAGCGAGCGTGCCAACTGAAGCCGCATGGGCACGTCTTCGTACGACAATTTTTCGCATGTATAGACCAACAGAGCGATATCCCAGATCATTGGATAGATAGGAGCAACTTGGAACATAAACAAAGTGTATATCTATTTATTTTTGCTGAGACAAGAAGCTATAAAACAGTCCTGGGTAATCTTATTCAGTCGGACTTGAGGCGAGATGGACGCGAACTCACGTATTGTGCCATCACAAAGCGTACGTGGCTCTAACAAATGGTGTGAGGGGGAACCTGAAATCTAGTTCTGGGGCTTCGCTGGCCACTGCGGTTAACCCTTCCCTTCCTAAAAGTTCTTTGAACTTTTCTCCCGCTACTGATGATTCCAAAATATCCCCACAATAACAATGCCAATACTTGATGCGTTGAACGGACGGCAAAGAAAGTAAAATACGCAGCCCAGGATCTAATGCAGAGTCATCCGGAACACAAACCTCCAGTAGTTCAAGGATTTGCACTTTCAGCGGAATATCTTTCGCAAGTTCAATCCCGTGAAGAGTGTCAGGCGTGATCTCATAGGCACATAGTCTGAGGCATTGTAGATGCAGTAAGGATGGAAGAACGGCGGGTAGTGAGGTAAACTGGCCTGAGAGAGTGAGGGATCTGACGCGAGCGCGTTGACAGAAGGAGTTCATGGCATCACTAAGATCTGGTCCGGTAGATTCCCAAGACCTTAAGGTTAGATCAAGTTCATGTGTCCCCGGGATTACCAAGTCCAAGAACCATCTCATAAATCTCCGACTAGCTGATATCCAGACCTGACGAAGGGCTGGCAGTCTGATTGATTGCACATGTGGAGGGGGGACGCCGATAGCATCTAAGCGGTCGAGAACTAATATACGTAGGCTTGGGTTGGCTTCGAGAAGGTGAATGAGCTGCGTCACCCATGGGTCGCGGGATGGGCGTCTGAGCTGTAGCTCCACTAGGTTCCGGCAGGAAATCCTTTTCAGCTCGAGGAAGGACCTTTCTAGATGCAAAACGTGCAAAGGCTCGAGCAAATGGTCCAGCTCGTGCTGTGGTAGCAACTGCGTACGCGTTACTACTGGACGCATACTTTGGCGAAGAGCTAGTTTTTTGATGGATCGTTGAACCCCTCTCGACAGCAGAATCGACAAGACTTCCGTTGCAAAATCAGGATCGTAGTATTTGAGAGCGAACGAATGGGTGTTTGGTGCGCCAGAACGAAGTACAGATGCTAATGGTTCATCGACGCTAGAAGGCTGCTTAAATGGACCTATCCGTGGGTGGTTTTCGGTACCTTCTCCACCCTTTCCGAGGCGTATTCGAAGCGGTGAGCTCTGTGATCGCTGGAGCCATAGTGCAGCCCGCTCGAGGTTTCGCAATTGACCGTTAGTGTGCGCGAGGTCAATGTAGGACCACAGATGTGGGATACTGATTGCAACATGCCGCCAGTAAACACAGACACTCGAGAGTAAGGTGGGATAGTCAATGGAGTCGTAACTTTTATCAGCAATTGAGCGGGCATAGATACTAGCGTCAACCAGATCAGTGAATATAGACCCCAAGAGCTCCAAAGGTAGAGTGTTGATTCGTGCAGTCTGGGCAAGCGACATTTGTAGTGCGACGACGGGAGTGGTGTGCTGGACCAATGTAAGCTGTGATCATGTGACACCCTTCTGATAGCAGGGACTATCAACCATAACGCATTTGCTTGAAATTTACAAATCCTAGCGAATGAATGTACACGTAGGAGCTAATATAACCGGTACCACGAACAGCAAATGTTTCAAACAACCTAAGGCATGGGCAACAATAGCAGATTATACTATTCAAAAGGTGAAGCACGCTCGAAATCTGAGCGTGATGCAGGAATGATTGATGCGAGAAAACCCCCCTCCTCCAACAGTTGGATAAACCGCTTCCGAGACTCTGGGCCATCTCGGTGTCCGCAATTTAGGTGTCTAATGCGTCGAACGGAGGGTAACAGAAGTAGAGCATGCAGCCCCGGATGCAACTCCGAATAGTCATCAAAGTTACACTCGTTTAAATCAATGGTCTGCAGCTTTGGTGGGAGGTTTGCGACTGACTCCAATCCGGCAAAAGTACCAGCATCGAAGTTAGATTTACATAGCCCAAGACTTTGTAGATGCGGTAGAGCTGTCAAAACTGGGAGCAAGGAGACTGAATTGGTTTGCAGACATAGAGATTTGACGTAGGATTGTTGGAAGAAGGGGATCACAGTATCCATAAGATCCTTAATTACTCTAGTATATTCGAGACGTAGGTCCAACTTATGTGGCCCTGGGACCAGTACATGAAAGAACCATGCTATGAATTCCTGGTTTGTTGAGAGGTGAAGGCAACAAAGGGACGGCAGATTAATTGACCGAGCCGCTGGGGAGATGAGAGTTTCACAGGGCACAAACCCTTTGAGTACGATAGTGTGTAGACCAGGGTTGGACTCGAGAAGCCTTGCAACCTCCGTTAATACGAAGTTGGCATTATCGGCAAGCTTGAGCTCGACCAGATTTCGACAGGAGATCGTAGCGAGTCCTATGCCAGTCCTTTCGATACGTAGGATACGCAGAGGCTCGAGCAGCCGATCCCATTCGGTTTGCGGCAACAGTCTCGAGCGCCTTGTCAGCATCCATCTACTTTGACGAAGTGAAAGCTCTCGGATAGGGTGCTCGCCCTCTTTGGGCAGTAAAGCTGAAAGTGCCTCCGTCGCCAAACTAGAGTGATTGAACTTGATAATAAACGAGCGGATGCGCGGCGCAATAGAGAGCAGAAGTGGTTCAAGCTGTATGCTGAGATGTTCCATTAAGTTATACGAGCCCATCTGAGAAAATCCCTCTCTCTCAGCCTGCTCTCCGCCCTTTCCCAGGCGTACCCGAAGTGATAGGTTCTTTGAACGTTTGAGCCAGAGTTTTACATGCTCAGCGTTTCGTAATGATTTATTCAAGGGTACGAGGTCGATATAAGACCATAAGTAAGGGATGCCAATAGAGGTGCGTCGCCATTGAGCACAGACGCTCGAGATTAGGGTCGGGTACTCGCTAGAGCCATAGCTATCGTCGCCAATTGAGCGAGCATAGAGGCTTTCGTCGACAACCGTAACAAATATAGATGATAACAACTCCAGTGGAAGAGTGTTGACGTGTACAGGCTGAGCAAGCGACATCTGGCCTTGCATACAAATAAAAAGGCAGTTGAGCACGTGAAGCGCTATAGATTAGGGCTGTCCAAATACTGATATGATAATATCAAATACGGTCTCGGCAATCTTATTTGATATATGAGATCTCGATAATCGTATCTGACTCGAGGAGCGCCGCCGGGCGGCACGTACCTTGCCGACGCGGTTGTTGACGCCTAGTCAGATCTGTAACTCTGAAACTAAGTTGTCCAATGCTCAGGTCAACCTATATATGCGCAAATTAAACCATCGCCTCTTGATCATGTGGTAATTTTGCATGACATTTGCCCTCATTTTGACTGGATGCCTAGCAATCAGGGCGTGTAGCTTTTTTATATAGATCACATAGTCTCCAATTCATCAAACACTACTGAAGACAACCCGCCTTTAGCTGACACAAAAGGAATGGGAGGTGGATTCCTGACCATACGCCCGGCTCTCAGTGCCACCGGTTGTAGTAATAGGCCCTTACGTGTAAGAATAGCTTGATCCAACCAGGTATATGCTCTTGAAGGCTCAATTCACCGTTATCTATTTGGTTGATTATTCAGTTTTGTTGTGGATGGTAAAAAGTTGCGCGTTTATTCACGATTTTGACCGAACGCCTCCGAAAGTGCCACCTAGACAATATATCACCATTTGTACAATACTAGCTTTGTCTGAGTATATTTATTCCAACTTGGCAACTTGTGATATAGCGCACTAATAGAATGCGGAGATCCGACATACTGAGGGCACATACGTACGAGCGTCGCTCCCCCTGTGCCGCATGGTTTAGCCTGCCTTTTCCACCGACTGTGACCTAGCAGTGAGTAATAACCTGTACTCGTAAACTACCATACTAACACTAGCCGCATGGACTGTCGGCCCCCCACATCGTCGCAGATGTTTTCTCCCTACGCGGGTTCCCTACGGACGCCTTGCACGCTCGACTCCCGCCCCACCCTCTCAAATCCCTTGGCATCGCCCATCTAACCCCTTCAGGCCACATATACGACCCCGCTAACCTACTCCCACCTCCCAACCAGAACCCCACCTACACGCCGCACTAGCACCCCAACGTGCCCATATGCAAACTCGCCCACTCCCCACCAATCCGCCAGCACGCTGATATATCGCCCACCCGCATACGCGGAGGCATCGGCGTGGCCACAATCCGACACATCTTCACGTCAGCAGGCCAAGCATGGCAACGCATACAAAGGTCAACACTAATGCTAACGTCAACCTAGCGATATGCCGATTTGCCACAATCCCACCTCAGCGAACAATGATATACCGCCAATGTTGAGGTACTTAAACTCTTTATAAATTGACCTGTTATCTGTCTGTACACTGAATTTTTTTGCATTGGATAACTCTTAGCGTGTGTGCTCGATAACAACTGATTCGACTCACTCCACAGTAGTAGATGTATGCGCATGAATCGTGACAGATGTCGGTGTAGCGTGCACAAGTCAAGTGACACTCGGGAACACCCTTAATGGGATTGAGCACTAGGTCCACGGGGAATGTACATATGTAGTGCAAGATGCGCGCGCCTCAATAACATCCTCGTTTTACCATGGGAGGTACACTTAGTAATAATAAAATATTGGACAAACACAAACATGTGTCGGATGTTATAGCGAATTTCATAAGTATAGACTGCCCCATCGCTTGTTCGCGCCTTCGTGGCTGTTCTGCCATTACCGCCGGCTCCGTTAACTTTCCTGCATATATTCTTGTATGACATCACGTTCAACACGCGTGACTATCTACCCAATACAAAAATGCACCTAGCTATCTCGCTCAAAGGGACAATGCCGATCTAAAATGTCTGCAGATCGTCCTAGGGCTTAAACGGGGACTATAGTAACAAGCCTTTATCGATGCGTGCTGCCAAACAACTGCTAGAGCACGTTGAGGGTCGGGCCACGGAAGGGTGTTGTACGGAGAGCTCGGTGGAGCTGGCGGTGATAGCCAAACAACCACAAAACCTTCGATCAACCGACAAATCTATACGTGCCGTGGACAATCAGCGCTCCCGATCTCATGATTAGGTCCACATCACTTGTGTCTTTACATGTAAATAATACCATATCGCATTATCACACGCCTCAAGGACAAAATTCAAGAAAGACTCGAGCATCGCAAGGCCGGCGTGGTGTATCACAAAATGGGAAAGCGAAGTTGCGGCTGCTGCACAAATTAACATATTCGAGTGATCGTGAACACGATCGGCGATAGAGCCACCGAGCGAAGGCACCAGAACAACAGAACAAAGGCCATTTTGTTAGGTATATGCGTCATGAATCGGGGAGGCGTAGCTACGTGCGCTGCGCATGGCTACATTTACAGAGTTGATTGCGAATGGATAGGAGATAGAAGCGCTGATAAGCGCCTATATAAGGCACCACGACAACAAGAAAAAATAGTTATAAATCTTTTGTCATTTCGTCAATGACATTTTGGCTGTGAAAGACCTTGCAAGCAAGGTAAATTGTATTGATTCAGTATCANNATGCTAACTGTCCATATTATAGTGAGCTAAGGTTCCTTAGATACCATAGCATGTTATTGAATGAGTTTAAGTGAGGCTCCTTATGACGCGGTGCATATCAAGATCCGGTCATATCATATTAGGCTCCACCGTATCATATTAACTCATACTACTATTCCTAGTTTGATACATGATACGTAATGATTCAGTATCAAATCAGTATCACGGGCTGATATGTGATATGTATCAGTATCTGGACATCCCTACTATAGATTTCCAGAAAAAAATGAGCACGTGACTTCGGGGAACGAGCGAGGCGCCAACCCAATTTCCAGATCGATCAGGACCTGGATCATGTCTCTCAAGACTCTCAAAACAACTAAACAAGTGATAGACGAGCTATGGTCAATTCCCGCTCTTAGTCTTCCCGCTCACGCTACGAAACGACTCTTCCTAACTGGCCGCGCCGAACCAGTTGTCCCGTCGTCATTCCGCATCGGTGCGGTCGCCCAGGTGTGTGGCTAACGCCTGTCAAGAAGTTTCAGCGCATGGCTTGTGCTGAATCGGTTTATAGGCATCAGTTGCCTGTTCGGCACTTTCGAGTGCGTATGTTCACCAGTTGAGGAACGGGATGGTGGAACCGCAGAGTGTGACAGTGAATGTGAGGCACGCTGTTTTGGATTTCAGTAGGTCTTCAACTGGGATATTTAATAAAGGCTCAAACCGAATAAGTGTAGAGTCGGAACAGTGGGTCATCTCAGACGGGAAGCCATCGGGTGATATTTGGGACGCTCTCGCCGGTGTGTACGAAACAAAAGACGGACACGTTCGAATCCATACAAACTTCCCTCAGTCAGTACTTGCGTATGTACATCTTATCCAGTGTTACTAACATCACATATAAAAATAGTCACCGAGACGCTGTACTCAACACCCTATCTCTCGCCACTCGACCTATCCCGTCACGAGACGTTCTAGCTGCCGCCTTTCGCGAATGGTCCGCTCAGGACTTCGAAGACGCTGTTACGAAAGCCGGAGGATGTGCATCCAAGATCCGCTCTTTCGCTGAATGGGATGCACATCCTCACGCAATTCATTGTGAAAATCTACCCCCAGTCTCCGTCCTCAAACTAGGAGAAGCTAAACCACGGATTTTCCCAAAAGCTCAACCGACCGACCTCCCACTGAAAGGTGTCCGAGTCTTGGACCTCACGCGCGTGATCGCCGGCCCCGTTTGCGGTCGCACACTAGCTGGTACATATTTCTATCTCTCCTTTCCCTACACTCCCACGCCCGCTCATACGTAATGCTTCAGCTCACGGGGCAGACGTACTCTGGATAACGTCCCCCAACCTCCCAGACCTCCCAACGCTTGACGTCGATACCTCCCGAGGCAAACGGACAGTCCAACTCGACCTAGAGCTCACGTCCGATCGCGGGACGTTCCAGAAGTTACTCAAAGATGCCGACGTCCTTTTGCAATCATAGTAAGCATTCTTACGCTATTCCTCTATGCAACCGGTATTGACCTATTTTTGGCTGAAGTCGGCCCGGGTCGCTCGCGAGACGTGGTTTCGGACCCGAGCAGCTCGCAAAGGACTATCCTGGACTTATTACAGCCAGTCTCAGTGCATATGGCGTGGATGGACCATGGGGAGGCAAACGAGGGGTAAGTACTTTTATTTCCCAGAACTCGTCACGTTCTCTTTTGACGTCTCCTTCTCGCATATCTGGGCTTCAGTTCGACTCCCTGGTTCAAGCTGCAACCGGATTCAATGTCTCAGAAGCCGAGTACTTCAACTCTGCCCAATCACAATCACCACCCCATTCAGCTGCACCAACACCCGCCTCACCTATCCGCGCACTCCCTTGTCAGGCGCTCGACCATTCCGCTGGACATATCCTTGCGCTTGGTATTAACGCTGCGCTCGGCCGGCGCATCAAAGTAAGGAGTATCAGGCCTCCCTCCGCGCATATACTCACTAATAGTCTGTGATGTATTGCTTGGCATTGCGATCGGTTGTTTGGGTGTTGACGGGAGTAGGAAGGGGGAAGCTGGCACGTCCAGGTTTCACTCTTAGGCGTCGCAAATTGGGTGAAATCATTAGGCCGAATCGAGCCCGAGGTTGCATTCAGCGGGGAGTCGATGGCGAACGATATTCCGCCGAAGGCTGTTCTACCCGCCTCGGAGGTCGAAGAACTCTTGGTTGGGGTTCCTGTAGAGGTATGTCCATTCTAGCAGAGCGAGAGTTAAGTTTGGCTTGATATGCGTGTCCAGGGTGGTAGACAAAAATTAAAAGCGTTGAGGCACGCAGCTGTGCTGTCTGAAACGCCTGTGAGTGTTGGGCGTGCACCTGGCGGGCTGAATACGCATCTGGCTGAGTGGCTACTACGGGAATGAGGCCTGATACACTGTAGGCGATATATTGTTACATATGTCCGTCACGTAGATGCCGAGCGAAATAATCGTAAGAAATTGTGAAGTATAGATTGAATGTTCAATGGACAACGGGTGAAGTTATTAACCCATATGTCATATGTCAAGCGTAGCCAATCGCTCTTCTGCGTACGTATCGAGTTAAACTATTCCTCTACTAAACTCTTAGTTTGAGTGAACCTTTTACATAACAAAGGAGAATGATACTGAAGGAGACGGTAGGAAAGGAAGGCCGCAGTACATATATTCATACGTCTGGAGGTAGGAGTAGGTGTCACTGCGCTCGGCAGGGCTAATATCCCTACTTTTCATGAGGGTCCGAGGGTTTATTTTTTGCTTTTGGTAACATTGCTTGGGTCCACAAGTCGCTATCTGTGTTTTCGACGGGTACGTATCTTCAGTGATGAAATATTGTCTAAGCCTGCTGGACAAGCAGCTCCTAGAATAGATGATAAATTTCTCGCGCCGCGGTGAGATAGATAAGCCGGCGGAGTTCGAGTGGCGGGAATCAAGTGGCGGGATCAGGTGGCGAGATCCATCAGGTGGCGAAGACGATTTGATAAAGTAATTTAACATGCGCATAGATTACTCATACACCAGGGCACGTGTAGCTCCTAAAAAAACGGTTAGAAATTGTTTGTAAACACGTGTTTATAATTGCATGTTTGCAACCGGTGGCCGATTTTTTCATTTCCCACGGACTCTTCCACGACCACAGCCGCTGTTAGCCGCTTGTGTAACTACCTCGGATTATTCCCATTAAAGCAATCATCCTAGGGGTCAACGCACTACTGTAACTTGATAAAGCATCCCTTGAACCATCATGTCTGCCCCAGAGGAAGCAAACAACCAGAACCCTGTACCTGCCTCAGTTGATTTAGTTCACAATATACCAGCACGACTCCATGTACAAGATCCAAAATACTACTACGATGACGGTAATATTGTTTTCCTGGCCGAAGATGTGCTTTTCAAGGTAAGACTCAAGTTAAGACACCTGCCTTGTCCCCATACTAAAGGTCACTAAAGCTCCACAAGTCGGTCGTTCTATCCCATATGGATGAAACACCGGGTAAACATGCAACAATAAAGAAATCAGATATTGTGTCATCTGGTAAAGGCACGAGCGATAGCGACCCGATTGTTATTCAGAAAGCGAACGTTCTCCAGTTCCGCTACTTTCTATTTTTCATACTGGGCACGTAAGTAGCTATATATATACTCGCTTCCGTCTTCTTCTAACAGAACTTGTGGAGCCCAGGCCAGCCAACCCAGAGTATAGAGACGTTTTTATGGGAGCAAACAACACCCGTAACCACTCCAAAGACGCCTTCTTGCGCTACCTAGGCATCGCTGTCCTCGCCCGAGATTTTGGAATGTCAGACGTCGAATCTTGGTCGTTCTACCAGCTTGAACTGGTTCTCAATTCGGCAACCCGTTTCGTCAACTCCGACTGGGATAAAAATACCTTGTTGCAGGTTATGGAGTACGCAAGCAGGGTCGAACATCGCTCCGTCGCCAATTTAGCAACCCTGGTCCAGCTCGCACTTAGTATCACGATACCAAACAACCCAATCGAGTATCAGTTACCACTATCGTCCAACCTGGATACCTGCTTGGCTCTGTACAAAGACTCCAACTTCTCCAAAACCTATCCAATAATTTTCGGTTATGTGTTCACAGTCGTTCTTTCTCTTGGCCACCGCTCGTCTGCCTGGGCCAACCAACTAACACGGGAAGAGCGCACCGTGCTATACGCCGCCCAACTTCATTTAGTGACACTTAATCAAGATGCTGATTTTGACTTGTCCTGGCTCTCTCCGACCCCTCCCCATTTTCAGTTTAGTGCTTGTACCTTGTGCGTCGGACAGATAGGTACCGCTTGGGGCGTCAGCTTCGCGCACTGCGGGGACTTAGATTCGGCTTTCCCCCTGGTGGACATTTCCAGACTTGTTCTTTTGCCCAGTTACCGACAACTCTTTGCTAATTCAATCCGGTCTCGTCCGAAGCCATGTGGTTCTGGATGCTACGAAGCAATCTCCAATGAGATTGACCATTGGTTGCGTGTCGTCTTCGCTAAGATGTACCGCAAATACAGGCACTTTTTAGAGTAAGTTTGAGCTCCTTCCAATAACTGCAAAAACGAACTTGCTGATGCGTTTGTAAATCTAGGAACGCGTGAAACCTATTTTGAGGCGCACCGAGACCATGAGGCTCGTCTATTACTTATTGTCCTTGATAATATTAGTATGTCGTTTGGTTTCAAGTCTCACAGAGGCGGATTGTTACCTGTACCACCTAGGGAAATGTTTGAGTCGGTTTTGTAACAAACATCCTGTGATGTAGAGGTTTGGTGTTTGCGCTCAAACAGTGCGTAGATCCTAGTTTCAATTAATTTATGTGATTTCTCGACCCCCAATTTGAGAAATGAGGAAATTGATTTCATTAGGAGCGCATATATGCACTCATAAGTGTAGACTAACGAGTTTATCTCCCTAGTTTGACGATACTTCCCATACTTCGAAAGCACGAACCCTAAATATACAGCGTCCTGTACCAGGATCTGCCCCACAACCCTCTCCCTAACAGTCTTCGACACCACCACTCCATTTAACCCTGGGGGATAAAGGAGGGAAAGGGAGAATACGTACCACATCCTAGCGGGATCGTTTAATTGGGCTTTCACGGGTCCGAGTTCGAGGCGTAAGGAAAGAAGAGCATCCTTCACGCCATGAAAAATATTATTCCGCTCAAAGCCTATTAGCTAGTAGCACTAAATACGTACCCGGTAGCTTCGTCCTATTCGCTAAGTCCCGTAGCGCCAGGTTGAAGGACGGTGCTTAGAGAAATATAAATATTTCCGACGCCGCGTCGCGATCGTTTTCTGTAACGAGAGTCACCCGTTCGACAGTTCCCTATATACTGCATCGTCTTCGTTAGGCCGCGCCAAAATAAGAGAAACGAGAACACGATTGAAAGGTCGCCCTTCCGTCGATAATATATCCGAAATGTACTTCGTCAACACCAGATATCTGAACTGATGCATTGGAGCACCCCACCTCCCCCGTTGAACGAAATTATTAGGCGGATACTAAGTGTGGAGTCGACCTGTTTCATATAGGCGGTGATGTATATCACGTAAAACTGGAGTCGAGTGCAAGTGTAGCCGCGTGACTGACATCATAGTGGTTTCATGCGCCTGTATTGACGACTGCGAACACCCCGCTCTGGATGGTGTCGCAGTCAGTTTAAAGCTCCAAGATTGATTCTTACGATTGGGACCTTTATATTCAAGCGGGCAAACTCCATGAAGCGTACATTACCTATCCTCGTAGTTGTGTACAAATCTGCCGCTGCAAGTGCTCCCAAGCAGGATCTCCACCAAAAGGATGTCTCATTCTCTCTATGGAGGGTCTGGTTTTCTTGACTACATACTCGCGAGTGTAGCAAGAGACTGATGCCCATGGTCCCTTTCCACCATCGAGTCAAGCAGCACCGCTCACTCGCTGCCGCTTGAGCCCTCCGCGCAACCATACATTAGAGGCACTTCAGCGCTCGAGTAGGGCTAAACGAGTAAGGCGTTAAGCTAGGCTGTAGATTGGTGAAGAGCGAAATTACGTCTTCCGACCTACGCAATAAAGAATTAAGTGAATAATAAATAAGCTCTGGTCTTCACCCGCGCTCAGCCTCTCCGCATATACGGCGAAATGACCCGCTCCAATGAGTCGTGTTGAACTCATCTTTTCAACATCTCGCACTCACTCGCACTCGGGTGGGCACGTTTCATCCGTTCGAATATCTTAGAACAAGTCACCAGCGAAGAGTTCAAACACTTAGATCAGGCTTGTATAGCAAAATACAACCTGTTAGCTTCCGACGCAGCTATTTGAAACACACAGCCGTCAACGAATACACGCACACGGACATGCTTATGTATTTGGGAAACCAATGGGATAGAGATCTTGTACAAAAATATTTCAGCGAATCCAAAACTCAAGCAACTAGAGGGAGTAGACTAGTGAAACGGTGAGGGTTGTTCAAAATCTGCAGCTAGGGTACGGGTGATTCTATCAGAAAAGCCTTCGCCCACCAACAACCGGGTAAACCCCTTATCCGGGCGCCCATTGTTTAGGTGTCTGATTTGTCGGACGGATGGCAACGAAAGAAGAGCACGCAGCCCTGCGTTTAAGTTTGAGTACCCGTGTGGGTAATTGTCGCGTAGATTGATGGTGTGCAACTTCGGGAGTAGTTTCGTAGCGGTGTCTAGTCCGACAAAAGTACCGTTGTCGAAGCCGCAAGTGGCTACCCCAAGGCTTTGTATATGTGGCAGGATTGTCAGGATTGGGAGTATAGGTGCCGCATTGGTTTTCAGAAACAGCGATTTGACGCGGATTCGTTGAAGGAAAGCGAGCAACATATCCATAAAGCCCCGTTTATTATTAGCTTCTAGCCATAGATCCAGCTCATGCAATCCCGGGACCAACATCCCTAGGAGCCACATTGCACATTCCCGGCCCGTCGGGAGTTGGAGGCGACGAAGAGACGGCAGATTAATTGACAGCTCAGCCGGAGGGAGGTGGGTTTCACAGGACACCACTGCATCTAGAACAATTGTGTGTAAACCAGGATTAGACTGGAGAAGCTGTGCGAACTGCTCTAGTGGGAATTTATGGGGATATACAAGCTGCAGCTCGACCAGATTTCGACAGGGTACATTGTTTAGCGCAAAACTAATATTTTCAAGCCGTAGGATGTGCAAGGGCTCGAGTAGCCGATTCCATTCTGTCCGTGGTAGTAGCTCCGGAGGTACAAATGCCAGATCTGGGCGCGTGATGATGATTTGAGAAAGTGAAAGCTCTCGGATCGAGTGTTCGCCCTCTTTGGGTAGCAAAGCTGAAAGCGCTTCCGTCCCCCAACTTTGATGGATGAACTTGGAAGAGATCGAACGAATGCGAGGCGCAATAGAAAGCAGAGTTGAGGTAAGCCGCTCGCCTAGAGGACGTGGTAAGGTGAAGTAATCCTTCCATTCGGACTGACTTCCACCCTTTCCGATGCGTGCCCGAAGGGGTGAGTTCTGTGATCGTTCGAGCCAGAGTCCTACATGTTCGAGGTTTCGTGGGCGTCCTTTTCTGGGAGTGAGATCGATATAAGACCACAAATAAGGATTAGCAATGGAAACGCGCCGCCAGTGAACACAGACGCTCGAGATCAGGGTCGGGTACTCGTAAGAACCATAGCTGTCGTTGCAAATCGAGCGAGCGTAGAGACTTCCGTCGATAATAATAGTAAATATGTATGACAATAACTCTGGAGGAAGCGTGTTGACTCGCGCGGGTTGAGCAAGCGACATCTAGAGTATAAACTGGCGGCCGAATAGAAAAGGCAGCAGGGCACGTGACTTCAGCCAACGAGCGAAGCGCCAAGCTAAGGGACCGCAAGCCCCGTCGATTGCTTCCATCCTTCCCATTCACGTTACGAAACGACTTGCTTTGACGGAGCACACTACCCCAGACGCCTCGTATATTTTTCGCATCGGTGCTGTCGCACCAAATATAAAGGTAAGGCCTCCTCTAAGACGTTTCAGTGCATGGATATATTATATTGGCCGAGAGGCATTGATTACATTTTCGGTACTTCCAAGTGCGTATGCTCGTCAATTAACGAGACGTTTGAGCCGCGCGGCCTTACAGTCAATGCAAACCTTCCCCCATTACCTTTCCTCAGAGTAAGAGAGGGCAAAGCGGAGTGCTCCCTAGGAGTCGATCGACCTCAAATGCGTCATCGCTGGTACCATCTGCGATCGCAGACCAGCTGGTACGGTGTTGTATCTCCACAATTTACCGCGTTTTTATGCTCGTCCGCATGAGACACTCCAGCCAACAATACGGATATGCTCTGGGTAACGCCCCCTAACCTCCCAGACCCCCGAACGCTCGACGTCGACCTCTCATCCAATCCTCGAAAGTCCCGGAGGCCGCTTAACGATACCAAGTTTCTTCTGTAAACCTAGTAAGTAATCGTACTCTATCCCTCTATGCGTTTGATATCATATATTTTGGTTTAAATTAGCCTAGGTCGTTTATTAGGCATGAATTCGTGCTCGAATAGCTCGCAAAAGATCATTATGGACTTCTTACGGCCAGATTCAGTGCATATGGCGTGGACGGCCGTGGGGTGGAAAACGAGGCGTAAGTACTTTCATCCCGCGTGGCTCACCACATTCTCCTTTGACGGCCTTCTCCCACCCATATCTACTGCAGTTCGACTCCATATCCCAAGCTACCGCGAGATTCAAAGATTTAACGTCTCGAAAGCCGAGTGCTTCGACTCCGCCCACTCACACTAGCCAGCATCTCGTTCAGCCGCAGCCGCGTCCACCTCACCCATCCGTGCATCCCCTTGCTAGGCGATTGACTATTCCGCCAGGCATATCCTTTTGCTCAGTACCAATGCTATACTCGGTCAGCGTACCATATCAAACAGGTTCAATCTCTCTCTCTCTCTCCCCCCCCCCCCGCGCATATACCTACTGATGATCTGTGGTGCACTGCCTGATGTTATGGCCTGGTGTTTGGATGCTGGTGTGAGCAAGGAGGAAGCAAGTACGTCCAAATATTACTTTGGGCATTGCAAGTTGGGTGAGGACATTGGGTCATATCGATCCCGAGGTCGCGCTGAGCGAGGGGTTCACGGAGAATGTTACACCGCCGAAGGCAGTCTCGCCCGCCCTGGAGGCCGAGAGGGTCTTGGTCGTTGTTCCCACAGAGGTAAGTCTACCCTCACTGAGCACAAGCTGATTATGGTTTGACTCGCGTTTTCAGGGCAGTAGAAAACGGCTGAGAGCGATAAGATATGCGGGTGCGCTTGGTTGGCTGAATGGGTATCGAGTTAAGTAGCTGCCACGTGAGCAAGGTGTGAGCTACGCAGTATAGGCTTATATCTGTGCTAAAGTAAATTCTGATAGGGGGGTCCTTGAAGCGGACGTGAAGAGTGTAAAGTTGGTCAACTGGCTAATAAATTGACTCTTAGGTTAATTGCTAGCATCCAACTTACCGCACGAACCACTAAGACTAAAAGGCACGTGATCTGCCCCTGTAATAAAAGTGGCAACGACCACATCTGGTGTTAGCCACCAACGTAACGACATTGCAACACTCCCGCTGAAGCGGCTACTCTCTGTAACCATTAAAACCTCACGCTCCCATTAATCGATCACCATCGATTAAGCCATCATGTCTGCGCCAGAGGAAACAAATAACCAGAATCGTGTGCCTACCTCGGATGGATTGGATCATAGTACACTCGGACAACCTTACATACGGGACTCGAAATACTACTTTGATGGTGGTGACATTGTTTTTCTGTCTGGGGATGTGCTCTTCAGGGTAAGTACTAGGTTCACACATATGTTGCGTGCCCACATCTCCACGCTAAAGTCCCCAAAGCTCCACAAATCGATCATTCTATTTCATATGGAAGAAACCCCACTCAGGCCCGCAAGAATAACGAGATCGGACATTGCGCTTTCGGAGCAGGGGACGAGCGATAGTGACCCAATTATTATTCGGGAAGGAAACATCCAGCAGTTTCGCCACTTCCTATTCTTCATCTTGGGCACGTAAGTTATTATACACACGCATTCCCCACTCACTTCTGACAGCGCTCGTCGACTGCATGCCAGCTAACCGAGAATACGAGAAGCTTTTTATGGGGGCAAAAGATACCCGCAACCACACCAAAGACAATTTCATGCATTATCTAGGCATATTCGTCCTTGCCCAATATTTTGGAATGTCAGAAATTGAGTCTTGGTCGTGCCGTCAGCTTCGGCTAGTTCTGAGCTCAGCAACCCGTTTCGTCAACTCCGACTGGGGTAGAGATGCATTATTGCAGATTATAAACTATTACTGTGCTTTCCCTTTCGGTGACTTATTCGTCTTCCTCCTACTTGCACTGGGTATCACGGCACCAAACAACCCGATTAGCTATCAGTCCAACTTGGATACCTGCGTAGCTCTGTACAAAGACCCCGACGCTTTCAAAGCATACCCAGAGATATTCGGCTATGTCTTCACAGTTATTCTCTCGCTTGGTCGCCATTCACCCGTCTGGGCCACTCAGCTGACTCGTGAAGATCGTATCGTGCTATATGCCGCTCAACTTGATTTGGTGAGACTTGGTCGAGAACCTAGTCTCAAGCTGTCTTGTCTTTCGCAGAGCCCTTCACAGGGTGCTTGTGCTTCTTCCACCGAGCGTATAGATACTGCTTGGGACTTCAGTTTTGCTGGCTGCGGAAGCTTGGACTCAGCTGTTCCTCTTGAAGACATTTCCAAACTTGTCCTCTTACCCAGCTACCGCCAGCTTTTTGTCAACTCCATTCGATCCAATTCCAAGCCATGCGATTCCAAGTCACTGTGGACCCAGGAGC
>JANWGL010003452.1:0-13331 GCA_025200755.1 Ceratobasidium sp. C01 | reverse complement strand
CGAGCGTAGGTTAAGTATATTTAGGGTTCGTGCTTTCGAAGTATGAGAAGTATCGTCAAATTAGAGAGATAAACTCGTCAGTCTACACTCATAAGCGCATATATGCGCTCATAATGAAATCATTTTCCTCATTTCTCAAATTGGGGGGTCGAGCAATCACATAAATTAATTGAAACTAGGATCTACGCACTGTTTGAGCGCAAACACCAAACCTCTACATCACAGGATGCCTGTTACAAAACCGACTCAAACATTTTCCTAGGTGGTACAAGTAACAATCTGCCTCTGTGAGACTTGAAGCCTAACGACATACTAATAATATCAAGGACAATAAGTAACAGACGAGCCTCATGGTCTCGGTGCGCCTCAAAATAGGTTTCACGCGTTCCTAGATTTACAAACACATCAGCAAGTTCGTTTTTGCAGTTATTGGAAGCAGCTCAAACTTACTCTAAAAAGTGCCTGTATTTGCGGTACATCTTAGCGAAGACGACACGCAACCAATGGTCAATCTCATTGGAGATTGCTTCGTAGCATCCAGAACCACATGGCTTCGGACGGGACCGGATTGAATTAGCAAAGAGTTGTCGGTAACTGGGCAAAAGAACAAGTCTGGAAATGTCCACCAGGGGGAAAGCCGAATCTAAGTTCCCGCAGTGGGCGAAGCTGACGCCCCAAGCGGTACCTATCTGTCCGACGCACAAGGTACAAGCACTAAACTGAAAATGGGGAGGGGTCGGAGAGAGCCAGGACAAGTCAAAATCAGCATCTTGATTAAGTGTCACTAAATGAAGTTGGGCGGCGTATAGCACGGTGCGATCTTCCCGTGTTAGTTGGTTGGCCCAGGCAGATGAGCGGTGGCCAAGAGAAAGAACGACTGTAAACACATAACCGAAAATTATTGGATAGGTTTTGGAGAAGTTGGAGTCTTTGTACAGAGCCAAGCAGGTATCCAGGTTGGACGATAGTGGTAACTGATACTCGATTGGGTTGTTTGGTATCGTGATACTAAGTGCGAGCTGGACCAGGGTCGCTAAATTGGCGACGGAGCGATGTTCGACCCTGCTTGCGTACTCCA
Source organism: Ceratobasidium sp. C01 (assembly GCA_025200755.1). Lineage (NCBI taxonomy): Eukaryota > Fungi > Basidiomycota > Agaricomycetes > Cantharellales > Ceratobasidiaceae > Ceratobasidium > Ceratobasidium sp. C01. The sequence continues at coordinate 12,253 of JANWGL010003452.1, read as the reverse complement.
TAACCTGCAACAAGGTATTTTTATCCCAGTCGGAGTTGACGAAACGGGTTGTCGAATTGAGAACCAGTTCAAGCTGGTAGAACGACCAAGATTCGACGTCTGACATTCCAAAATCTCGGGCGAGGACAGCGATGCCTAGGTAGCGCAAGAAGGCGTCTTTGGAGTGGTTACGGGTATTGTTTGCTCCCATAAAAACATCTCTATACTCTGGGTTGGCTGGCCTAGGCTCCGCAAGTTCTGTCAGAAGAAGACGGAAGCGAGTATATACCTACTTACGTGCCCAGTATGAAAAATAGAAAGTAGCGGAACTGGAGAACGTTCGCTTTCTGAATAACAATCGGGTCGCTATCGCTCGTGCCTTTGCTAGATGACACAATATCTGATTTCTTTATTGTTGCATGTTTACCCGGTGTTTCATCCATATGGGATAGAACGACCGACTTGTGGAGCTTTGGGGACTTTTAGTATGGGGACAAGGCAGGTGTCTTAACTTGAGTCTTACCTTGAAAAGCACATCTTCGACCAGGAAAACAATATTACCGTCATCGTAGTAGTATTTTGGATCTTGTACATGGGGTCTTGCTGGTATATTGTGAACTAAATCAACTGAGGCAGGTACAGGGTTCTGGTTGTTTGCTTCCTCTGGGGCAGACATGATGGTTCAAGGGATGCTTTATCAAGTTACAGTAGTGCGTTGACCCCTAGGATGATTGCTTTAATGGGAATAATCTGAGGTAGTTACACAGGCGGCTAACAGCGGCTGTGGTCGTGGAAGAGTCCGTGGGAAATGAAAAAATCGGCCACCGGTTGCAAACATGCAATTATAAACACGTGTTTACAAACAATTTCTAACCGGTTTTTTAGGAGCTACACGTGTCCTAGTGTATGAGTAATCTATGCGCATGTTAAATTACTTTATCAGGTCGTCTTCGCCACCTGATAGACCTCGCCACCTGATCCCGCCACCTGATCCCGCCACCTGAACTCCGCCGGCTTATCTATCTCACCGCAGCGCGAGGAATTTATCATCTATTCTAGAAGCTGCTTGTCCAGCAGGCTTAGACAATATTTTCTCACTGAATATACGTACCCGTCGAAAACACAGATACCGACTTACGGACTCAAGCAATGTTACCAAAAACAAAAAATAAACCCTCGGAGCCTCATGAAAAGTAGGGATATTAACCCTACCGAGCGCAGTGACACCTACTCCTACCTCCAGACATATGAATATATGTACTGCGGCCTTCCTTTCCTACCGTCTCCTTCAGTATCATTCTCCCTTGTTGTGTAAAAGGTTCACTCAAACTAAGAGTTTAGTAGAGTAATAGTTTAACTTGATACGTACGCAGAAGAGCGATTGGCTACGCTTGACATATGACATATGGGTTAATAAATTCACCCGTTGCCCATTGAACATTCAATCTATACTTCACAATTTCTTATGATTATTTCGCTCGGCATCTACGTGACGGTCATATGTAACAATATATCGCCTACAGTATATCAGGCGTCATTCCCGTGGTAGCCACTCGGCCAGATGCGTATTCAGCCCGCCAGGTGCACGCCCAACTCTCACAGGCGTTTCAGTCAGCACAGCTGCGTGCCTCAACGCTTTTAATTTTTGTCTACCACCCTGGGCACGCATATCAAGCCAAACTCAACTCTTGCTCGGCTAGAATGGACATACCTCTACAGGAACCTCAGCCAAGAGTTCTTCGACCTCCGGAGCGGGCGGAACAGCCTTCGACGCAATATCGTTCGCCATCGACTCCCCGCTGAATGCAACCTCGGGTTCGATTCGGCCTAATGATTTCACCCAGTTTGCGACGCCTAAGAGCGAGACTTGGACATGCCAGCTTCCCCCTTCCTACTTACGTCAATATCCAAACAACCGATCGCAATATCAAGTGTATCATATATTGTCAGTAAGTATATGCGTGAGGAGAGGTTCAATACACCTGACCTTGATGCGCCGACCCAGCGCAGCGTTGATACCGAGGGCAAGGATATGTCCAGCGGAATGGTCGAGCGCCTGACAAGGGAGTGCGCGGATAGATGAGGCAGGTGCGGGTGCGGCCGAATGGGATGGGGGTTGTGATCGGGTAGAGTTGAAGTACTCGGCTTCTGAGATGTTGAATCCGGTTGCAGCTTGAACTAGGGAGTCGAACTGAAACCCATGGGTGAGAAGGATATCAAAGGAGAACTCGACGAGTTCTGGGAAATGAAAGTGCTAACCCCTCGTTTGCCTCCCCATGGTCCATCCACGCCGTATGCACTGAGACTGGCTGTAATAAGTCCAGGATACTCCTTCGCGAGCTGCTCAGGTCCGAAACCACGTCTCGCGAGCGACCCGGGCCGACTCCAGCCAAAAATAGGTCAACACCGGTTGCATAGAGGAATAGCGTAAGGATGCTTACTATGATTGCAAAAGGACGTCGGCATCTTTAAGTAGCTTCCGGAACGTCTCGCGATCGGACGGGAGCTCTAGGTCGAGTTGGACTGTCCGTTTGCCTCGGGAGGTATCGACGTCAAGCGTTGGGAGGTCTGGGAGGTTGGGGGACGTTATCCAGAGTACGTCTGCCCCATGAGCTGAAGCGTTACGTATGAGCGGGTGTGAGAGTGTAGGGGACTGAGAGATAAGAATATGTACCAGCTAGTGTGCGACCGCAAACGGGGCCGGCGATCACGCGCGTGAGGTCCAGGACTCGGACACCTTTCAGCGGAAGGTCGGTCGGTTGAGCTTTTGGGAAAATCCGTGGTTCAGCTTCTCCTACTTTGAGGACGGAGACTGGAGGTAGATTTTCACAATAGATTGCGTGAGGATGTGCATCCCATTCAGCGAAAGAGCGGATCTTGGATGCACATCCTCCGGCTTTCGTAACAGCGTCTTCGAAGTCCTGAGCGAACCATTCGCGAAAGGCGGCAGCTAGAACGTCTCGTGACGGGATAGGTCGAGTGGCGAGAGATAGGGTGTTGAGTACAGCATCTCGGTGACTATTTTTATATGTGATGTTAGTAGCACTAGATAAGATGTACATACGCAAGTACTGACTGAGGGAAGTTTGTATGAATTCGAACGTGTCCATCTTTCGTTTCATATACACCGGCGAGAGCGTCCCAAATGTCACCCGCTGGCTTCCCGTCTGAGATGATCCACTGTTCCGACTCTGCAATTATTCGGGTTTAGCCTACATTAAATATCATAGTTGAAGACCTACTGAAATCCAAAACAGCGTGCCTCGCATTCACTGTCACACTCTGCGGTTCCACCATCCCGTTCCTCAACTGGTGAACATACGCACTCGAAAGTGCCGAACAGGCAATTGATGCCTATAAACCGATTCAGCACAAACCATGTGTTGAAACTTCTTGACAGGCGTTAGCCACACACCTGGGCGACCGCACCGATGCGGAATGACGACGGGACAACTGGTTCAGCGCGGCCAGTTAGGGTGAGCTGTTTCGTAGCGTGAGCGGGAAGACTGAGAGCGGGAGTTGACCATAGCTCGTCTATCACTCGTTTGGTTGTTTTGAGAGTCTTGGGAGACATGATCAAGGTACTGATCGATCTGGAAATTGGGTTGGCGCCTCGCTCGTTCCCGAAGTCACGTGCTTATTTTTTTCTGGGAAATCTTGCGCTTCACGTGCTCGTCTGCCTTTTTGTTTGTACGCAAGGCGCAGATGTCGCTTGCTCAGCCTGTACACGTCAATACTCTTCCACTGGAGTTGTTATCATCTATATTTGTTACAATTGTCGACGAAAGCCTCTATGCTCGCTCAATTGGCGACGACAGCTATGGCTCCAGCGAGTACCCGACCCTAATCTCGAGCGTCTGTGCTCACTGGCGACGCACCTCTATTGACATCCCTTACTTATGGTCTTATATCGACCTCGTACCCTTGAATAAATCCTTACGAAATGTTGAGCATGTAGAACTCTGGCTCAAACGTTCACAGAACCTACCACTTCGGGTACGCCTAGGAAAGGGCGGAGAGCAGGCTGAGAGAGAGGGATTCTCTCAGGTGGGCTCATATAACTTACTGGAACATCTCAGCATACAACTTGAACCCCTTCTGCTCTCTATCGCGCCGCGCATCCGCTCGTTTATTGTCAAGTTCAATCACTCTAGTTTGGCGACGGAGGCACTTTCAGCTTTACTGCCCAAAGAGGGCGAACACCCTATCCGAGAGCTTTCACTTCGTCAAAGTAGATGGATGCTTACAAGGCGCTCGGGATTGTTGCCGCGAACCGAATGGGATCGGCTACTCGAGCCTCTGCGTATCCTACGTATCGAAAGGACTGGCATAGGACTCGCTACGATCTCCTGTCGAAATCTGGTGGAGCTCCAGCTTGCCGATAATGCCAACTTCGTATTAGCTGAGCTTGCAAGGCTTCTCGAGTTCAACCCTGGTTTGCACACTATCGTGCTCAAAGGGTTTGTGCCTTGTGAAACCCTCACCCCCCCAGCGGCTCGGTCAATTAATCTGCCGTCTCTTTGTTGCCTTCACCTCTCAACGAACCAGGAATTCATAGCATGGTTCTTTCATGTACTAGTCCCAGGGTCACATAAGTTGGACCTACGTCTCGAATATACTAGAGAGATTACGGATCTTATGGATACTGTGATCCCCTTCTTTCAACAATCCCACGTCAAATCTCTATGCCTGCAAACCAATTCAGTCTCCTTGCTCCCAGTTTTGACAGCTCTACCGCATCTACAAAGTCTTGGGCTATGTAAATCTAACTTCGATGCTGGTACCTTTGCCGGATTGGAGTCAATAGCAAACCTCCCACCAAAGCTGCACACCGTTGATTTAAACGAGTGTAATTTTGATGACTATTCAGAGTTGCATCCGGGGTTGCATGCTCTACTTTTACTACCCTCCGTTCGACGCATTAGACATCTAAATTGTGGGCACCGAGATGGTTCAGAGGCTCGGAAGCGGTTTATCCAGCTGTTGGAGGAGGGAGGTTTTGCTGCATCGGTCGTTCGTGCCTCACACTCGGATTTCCAACGCGCCTCACCGTTTGAATAGTGTAATCTGTTATCGTTGCTCGCCTCAGCTCGTTCGAATCATTTGCTGTTCGTGGTACCGGCGCTCCTACGTGCACATTCATTCGCCAGGATTTGTAAATTTCAAACAAATGCGTTATGGTTTATAGTCCCTGCTATCAGAAGGGCGTCACATGATCACAGCTTGCATTGGTCCAGCACACCACTCCCTTCGTCGCACTCTACAAATGTCGCTTGCCCAGACTGCACGAATTAATACTCTGCCTTTGGAGCTCCTAGGATTGATATTCACCGATCTGGTTGACGCTAGTATCTATGCCCACTCAATCGCTGACGAAAGTTATGGCTCCATCGACTATCCTACCTTACTCTCGAGTGTCTGTGTTTACTGGCGGCGTGTTGCAATCAACATCCCACACCTGTGGTCCTACATTGACCTCGCATACACTGACGGTCGATTACGAAATCTCGAGCTGGCGGCACTATGGCTCCAACGATCACAGAACTCACCACTTCAAATACGCCTTGGAAAGGGCGGAGAAGGTAGCGAAAACCACCCACGGATAAGACCATTTAAGCGGCCTTCTAGTGTTGACGAACCGTTGGCGTCTACACTTCGTTCCGGTGCACCAAACACACATTCATTCGCTCTCAAATACTACAATCCTGAGTTCGCGACAGGAGTCTTGTCAATTCTGCTATCAGGAGGAGCTCAGCGATCCATCAGAAAACTAGCTCTTCGCCAAGATGGGCGTCCATTAGTAACACGTACGCCGTTCCTACCGCAGGACGAGCTGAACCAGTTGCTCGAACCTTTGCACGTTTTGCATCTAGAACGATCCTTCCTCGAGCTAAAAAGGATTTCCTGCCGGAACCTGGTGGAGCTGCAGCTCATACACCCTTCCCGCGACCCATGGGTGACGCAGCTCATTCACCTTCTCGAGGCTAACCCAGGTCTACGTATACTGGTTCTCGACCATTCAGATGCTATCGGCGTCTCCCCTCCACACGTGCAATCAATCAAGCTACCAGCCCTTCGTCAGGTTCGGTTATCGGCTCGTCTGAGATTTATGAGATGGTTCTTGGACTTGATAATCCCGGGGACACATGAACTTGACTTAACCCTAAGGTCTTGGGACTCTATCGGACCAGATCTTAATGATGCCATGAACTCCTTCTGTCAACGCGCTCACGTCAGATCCCTCACTCTCTCGGGCCAGTGTGTATCACTACCCGCCGTTCTTCCATCCTTACTGCATTTACAATGCCTCAGACTTTGTGCCTATGAGATTACGCCTGACACTCTTCACGGGATTGAACTTTCAAAAGATATCCCGCTGAAAGTGCAAATCCTTGAACTACTGGAGGTTTGTGTTCCGGACGACTCTGCATTAGATCCTGGGCTGCGTATTTTACTTTCTTTGCCGTCCGTTCAACGCATTAAGTATTGGCATTGTTGTTGTGGGGATAATTTGGAACTATCGGTAACGGGAGAAAAGTTCAAAGAACTTTTGGGAAGAGAAGGGTTAACTGCAGTGGCCAGCGAAGCCCCAGAACTAGAATTCAGGTTCCCCCCCACACCGTTTGTTAGAGCTACGTACGCTTTGTGATGGCACAATACGTGAGTTCGCGTCCATCTCGCCTCAAGTCCGACTGAATAAGATTACCCAGGACTGTTTTATAGCTTCTTGTCTCAGCAAAAATAAATAGATATACACTTTGTTTATGTTCCAAGTTGCTCCTATCTATCCAATGATCTGGGATATCGCTCTGTTGGTCTATACATGCGAAAAATTGTCGTACGAAGAAGTGCCCACGCGGCTTCAGTTAGCACGCTCACTTGTTCCAGTCTTGTTCTCATGTGAATCACATTGTTCTCACGAAATTTGTGATGCATAAAACGTGACGGGTTCAGAAGGCCACCAAGCATGAATGCTGAAAGATCAAAAACGTAGCCACCCCTTATCAGGTAAGTGCCGAGCCACGACAACCCAACGGGTCTAGGTGTGCCTTGTTTGGGCACGTGCTTGTTGCTTTTGTTCTTATTGCAAATAGCCACCGCCACTCCACCGACCACCATTACATTAAGGTCGTAGGTGGTTCGACACCTCAGCCACTACTAGAATCCATCTCACTCTTGTCGCCACAGTCCAACTTGCTCTCTCGCCCAGCTGTAACACTATCCGTGGGCCTGCTCCGTGGACCATTTTGAGCCTCAGCTTCGTTACTCCACCAAGCACCCGAGTGAAGCTTGACTGCCATGTCTGCACATACTCCGTCCGGCTCGCATGCTGGGTCACAAACATTACCACTAGCGAGCAGCGACCTTGCTTCAGGGCCTCGCCCCATCGTTGAAAGTAATATAATACCCAAGGCTGCCGTTGGCCTTTCAGAGTCCGGGTACTCGACTAGACAGCGAAAATTGCTAGATCTAGTGAACAAACTACACAATACTGGGTATGTTCTCGCTGCTCTGACCCTGACTCAATAATCTTATGACCTTGCTAATACATGGAATCCCAGTATCCAGTCTGAGATTGACTTACCTCAGATATGCGTCATTGGTTCTCAGTCCGCCGGGAAGTCGAGCTTAATTGAATCGATTTCGGGGGTGAGTCTGGGCTTTGTTTTGGTCCTCGATCTTGGATATAACATATTTTTAGATTACGCTTCCGAGGTCCGCGGGAACATGTACTCGGCGAGTTATCTTCGTATCGCCAAACGTAAATTCTCTTGTCCTAACACTGTTGAATTAAAGGTGTCCAACTGAGTGTAGGCTATCATACTCGGATAAGCCTTGGCAATGTCGGATCTTTCTGCGCTTCCTGAAAGATAGTGCCGGATTAGATATCAATCCAGTTCGTAACGTGCCGTTTGGACCGGTTATGCACTCCCAGCTTGATATCGAAGACCGGCTCCGTCGAGCCCAACTTGCTATTCTTAGTCCCGATATTGACCCTTCGAGGTTCATTCTAGGTGACCAATTCCAGCCCGGAGCGTCGAGCGTAGGAGCAGCGTTTTCACAGAACTATATTTCAGTTGAAATTAGCGGCCCAGAAATAACTAATCTTTCATTTTGCGACTTGCCCGGTGAGCCCTAAGCTTTTCTTATGCGCTCTACGCAATTGACGTTAAACGTATGTTCGGGTAGGAATAATTGCCAACGTCCGAGAGGGACACGACGAGAGCGATATAGATTTGGTACAGCAGATGATCACCTCTTACATCAAAAAGCCCAGCTGCATTATCCTTTTGACCGTGACTTGCGAAAGTAAGTGACGCTCTTAAATCTCTATCTATCGACTAACTTGGCCAAATCACAGCCGATTTCGAGAACCAAGGTGCAATGAAACTTGCTAAGGAATATGATCCTCACGGGAAACGGACGATTGGTAAGTTCCTAAGGTTAGAGCAGAGCTCTCGTAAATAAGCTCGTTATGTATGCGTAGGCGTTTTAACGAAACCGGATCGAATTGAGCCTGGTGAAGAAGATAAATGGCTTAGTTTTGTTCGAGGAGAGACCGAGGCTCTTCAAAAGGGCTGGTTTTGCGTCAAGCAGCCAAGTCCGGCGGAATTAACTGAGAAACTCACCTGGAAGGAGGCTCGACGCCGCGAGGAGACATTCTTCACGACCAAAGATCCATGGAGCTTTCAAGATATTGGTACTCGAAACCGATTTGGCACTGCCCGTTTGACGAACCAGCTAAGCGATATTCTATCCAAGTTGATCTCGGAGAGGTATGCCTCGCAGTTCTTTGTGAACATGCTCACATGCTTACTTGTTAAAACTTAACAGGCTTCCGTCGATTCAATCGGAGATTCAGACTCGATTGCAAAAGACTATTGATGAGCTGCAAAAGCTACCCGAAGAGGCATCCGAAGATCCAGTGGGGGCGTTAGTCGCTCTCCTTGTCGACTTTGGTCGGGATGTTACTCGCAACGTCGATGGTGTGCCAGGTGCAGGTGGACTGGTTCAACAACTCCGAGCACAATATCTCAAGTTCCAGAAGGCAATTCGCCAGACCGCGCCGAATTTCCGCCCGTTCAAGAGGAAGCTATCAGCTTTAGAAGAGGAAGACAACCTTCCCAATATTAAGTTTCTCCCTGAAGACTCGGTGGCTAATACAAAAGGGATTGTCTATTACGACGACGATGTTGCTAAACTTTCGAACGAGTAAGTTTTCTTAGGGAGGGATCTCAGCTATTATAATAACCCCACTCCTCGTTATATTTTAGGGCGATCACCCGCGAGCTTCCTAGAAACGCGCCATTTGTTGTGAAGAAACAACTCATCGGCGAGACTATTGACCTATGGGAAGGCCCAGTGGAGGCTCTGATTGTGGACGTCAAGAAAGTCCTTGTCGCGCACATGCGTGTCTTAGTTGATGCGAAATTTGGACAGCACCAACATGGAGGATTACATAACGCTGTCTGGTAAGAGATTGCACCCAAATATCAACTGCCGAGATTTAACGCGCATATATCCAGGAATATTGTCTCTGATCGGATCAAACAATTCCTCGAGAGTGCCGCGACGACGATCCGGTTCTTGTACCAACTTGAGAAGGATCAGACGTTCACCCTCAACGATCACTACTTGTTAGACTACAAGGAGAAGTTCAAGACGTATTATAGCGCGGCACGGAGAGAGAAGAAAAGTGGCAAAGAATCGTCGTTTCTCTCTGGCTTAGCTAAAGGGTTGGACGACTCGACTCCTGTCTTCGGGGGAACCCCGCAACGGAAGCCATTTGCGGAAAACCTCAGCACGGTTTTATCTAAGCTAGCTGAAATGGGAGCATCGGTTTCGCCGCTCGACCTTGCCAAACTACTCGAAACGGACTCTACTATTGAAAGCCTGGAGGTGATGGCAGAAGTACGGGCATATTATCAAGGTGGGCGATATATACATTGTATGCTCCCGCGCGTCTAACTTCGCTCCCTTTTGACAGTCTGCTATAAACGATTTACGGACATTGTGTGCATGACTGCAGACCAAGCCCTCGTTCGCGCTTTTGCTGCTAACCTCGATATGCATTTATGTAAAACGCTTGGGACGAGCGGCGATGGAGCCAAAAAACATTGCGCATAGTTGTTAGCGAACTCGAATGAGGTTGTGTTTGCGCGCGAGACTTTGACTACGCGGCGCGATCGTTTAGAGGCTGCGAGCCAGGAGATTACTCTGCTCTAGTATATGCGTTTTGTGAATTTCTAAGTTTGTTTCGCGACTTGCCGGTGTTCCTGGCAGTTGTGCTATTCTTGGACTTTCTCGGTATATTCGTGTTTGTACATAAACCGTAGCTTGACATTTGTGAAGCAACTCCCCAAAATGAAACAAATAACCCTAAAGATATTAGAAGAGGCCAGAGTCCTGTATCGCCATCGCATCTGCTATAGTCGAAGGATCCATCCCGCCCATCATTGAAGCACCAAGCGATCCCCAATCAACGCCAGTCCCACCACCACCGGAAAACATCCCACTCAAGACCGAGTTCATATCAACCCCTGATCCGCTAGTCAAGCTGGACCAATCGAATCCCGTCCCCGGAGACGAATTGGCTTGTATTTGTGCCATCGTTTCCGCAAAGCTCTCATTCTGTTGCTGTTGAACTTGTGAGAGATATTGGGTTGGGTCCACGGTCGCCTGTTGTTGTTGCTGGGCTGCTGCTAGCATTTGATTGGTTTGTTGTTGCTGCTGTTGCTGGATCGCCGCGAGCATTTGCATGGGATCGGCACCCGACGTGGAGGGTTGGGTGGATGATTGGTACTGGGTGGGATTGAAAGCTTGTTGAGATTGGTGGTTTTGGTATTTCTTTATTGCCTCGAACAGTATACGCATAGAGTTTATTTGGGTGGATGCTGGGGCAGTGGATGAAGTCGATTGTGATATTTGAGCTTGTGTGTTTTGAGCATGTTGCTGGTAGGCATTCTTAAGCTGAGACAAGATTTTGATCATATTCGCCTGCATTTGATTGGGAGGAGGTGAAGTATATGTGGAGCTGGCGTTGAATGGGGTCGATGTGTAAGTTGTGTGTGGACTTGAGCTGTGGGACTAACGAGACGGTTATCCATGAAACCTCAAACAAAAAAACGTAATCACGAACATATTGCTGGTATCGGTCATCTCTCGCGCTCGTTGGTGTAGTAGTCGAGTTAGAATTGCGTGCGGGATCAACTAGGGCGTACGTCTACCGATGTTCTCGGGTTTGATAAGGGCAAGTCACAAGATAAAAATAAACGCACGTTGGGTTGGGGGGAATTCATTGTGGAAATCCCGCTCAAGGGTACGGTTGAAGCATTCTCCATTGAATTTCTGCCGTATAAGACTTGCGCATTGAGTGCTGGCCTGGAGGAAGGACCGCTAGGAGTATTGTTGTACGTGGTCGAAGGCGTAGGAGAATGATGTTTGTCCTTCGGGGGAGGCGTAGGAGGTTTGAGCGTAGCTTGGGTATACAGTTCTCGAGGCGGAGCTGAGGTGGTCTGGGGTCGCGAAGAGAGAGCTGAATTGCCCCAAGGACTTGAAGTTGTTCGCTCCGAGATGGGAGAACTTTCGTAGGTAGAAGGGGACAACGCAGGTTGGGGATACGAGGAAATAGTATTGGCTCGCAGTGGCAAAGATGGAGGGGGAGGTGGTGGGACGAATGTCGTTGCAGGCGTAGACGCCCGCACATGCTATGAAATGTTTATTTACTTCGTTTCCTGCAAAAGGTCCTCCACTCACAGTTTGGTCTTTTAGAATGTTGAGCTTTATCCATTCGACAATATGTTTCTTCTTGGTCTCGTCCGCGCCATTCCAATCAGCAAGGACAACACCTAGTTCAGATTGGGACTGGGGTAGGTACATCTTGAGGCTCATGAGGGCGCGGGAGATGTTTGAATCGGCGGCTGACGTCGAGAGTCCTTGAGACAAATTTCGATCCCGTTGTTGAATCGATTTCCGCAAACGAGAGAACTCAGCAGCAGTGAGAGGAGAATCCATGGTGGTCGAATTCAGGCAACTCGTAGCGAAGCGGCAAAACCCAGATCACAAGTTGCTTGGACCACGATAGCGCCACTAAGCTCAACCAGTAGAACACGTCTCTTAAGCCCAACTATGGTTGCAAAAAAACGAGCCCGAGCAACGATAGTCAAAGGATGAGCGGAAGTTAGAACAGATTGACGCCGCCTCGTGATCTATGTATTTGCAAAACTCATCAAGGTGGTCAAGCGCCTAAAGTTCCAACGAGGTGGCTACAAAT
>JANWGL010003448.1:0-13941 GCA_025200755.1 Ceratobasidium sp. C01 | reverse complement strand
AGAATGAGTGAAAGGTTTTATGGTGATAGGCATGGCGTTGACGTTGTATATCAAAGTCATCTTACAGCCAACCCAGGAATGTAGTATGTCGTATGCATACAATGCAAGTGGAGCCCAGAATAAATGGCTCTAGGCTCGTTACATCCATTAAGATCGCGCATATATGCATCAGGGCCTGGTTTCAGGCTCGGGTGACCGTCAATCCCGTGGTTAATTCTTCCCTAATCGAAATCAAGCTGAGGGGGAACGGGGAAAATGCGCATGGACTGGAGTAGGAATATTGATCGTGCGAGCGAGAGTTCAGTTATTGAGAATCACCGAGATCTCGTTACGGAGTAGCTTGGGCGCAAGTACTTACAGAATACGCTATACGTAAATGGATTATTCTGAAAGTAAGTTCCCGTGTAATTGATTATTTTGATATTATCACCCTATGTGATCTGCTTGAAGCCTCCCACCACACCCCTCTCATAGCCATTCGCAGCCGACCGAAGAGCACTCGATCGGTGAGTTCCGGCCCCGAGATGAAGATGTTCTGGAACGTACACTCCCGGACTTCAGTGAACGTGGTTTCAACGCGGATGGTGCGTGTGTATCGAGCTTACTCGCAGATCAACGTGTGGTTTCTCCTCAAGATATGCCAGAGCTTTAATATCAGACATTCGCCCCCCAGAAACATTTCCTCAAAATCTCTTACCCCGCCAACACGAGCAGATATAGGGTAATAAAAGGCCCTGTTTCGCTGGGCATTGTAACTTTGGAGTGTAGAGGAATGTACGATACACCGCGGCATCTAAATTACCAAGTACCGAGGATCAAAACGTGGACTTTTTCAGTCTGCTACGATCTAACACGTGTAGAGAAGCGTCTTTACTTGGTCCAGTCGTTGAAAGGAAGATTTTACTACAACAAAAGAAATAGGCTAGCGTGGTCCCGGTCGCTGGGAGTTCTGGCCACGAAGCTCTGTTCGGCACATTCGAGACCTCGCTCCCCTTACCCGGTTGATGTCTTTTGAGAATGGATAAAAGTCGACCTCTCAAATTAGGAACCATCAAATACCCCGTAGGAACATCTTTCAATCCCGCATAATTCAAGATGTGCGGAGGAATAACTTAAATACCTCCATAAGTCGGCGGTGATCTCTCAGGGGTGAGCGTAAATGCTGCCGTATCTCTGACTACGCAGCACATTCACATAACCCTCAACCACGGCGTCTACCAAGTACTGGTCTTCGTCTGCGTATAAAATCTAGCCCCTTTGTATCAATACCCATCGAACAGACCCTCCATCCACCCAAAGATGCTTGCTCGATTTGCTCGTAGGCTGGTTTTTTATACATACCCGCATGACCTAAGTCGGGACACTACACTATTGCTTTCATTCTCACCACCTAGGTCGGAGGAACTATATAGAGACATGTGTAAGCGTTTATCTTGATTTTATTGACATGATGTTTAATTCATCTCACAGTTCCCACCGCATGGAGGGTAAGCCTATGAACAAACCTGAGGCCTACAACTCTCATCTCAACTTCTTCCTAGGTAATACGGGTTTCTGGTGGTCGTGGTACGCTATCAAAATTTCGCACATGTGATCTTTGCTGACATTTTCCAGTGGGTTCGCATGCGAGGACCGAATACTCTTCCCGCCTAGCCGTTGGTGTCGGGCAAGTTGCAAGTGGCGACTCCCTTAAATAACTTTTACGCAACTAATGTCTCCTCAGACGCAAACAAATGTCACCGTGCCGACTACGTTCGTTGAGATCCAGGTAGGTATTTCCTACTTTATGACTGAGTTATTGACGTTGAAGTATTATTGCCAACCAGCCCGGGCAACAGGTAGGCAAAATGTGAAAATACGACTCACTTACTGAGGCAAGAGTAGTCTACATTGACTACACTAAACACGGGCTTCGTCCATTGGAGTGAACCCAAAGGAAATTCGAATCCTGAAGATACTATAAAGGCTACGAACGAAACCGGAGATGTGAAAGACCTTTTTGTCGGGTCATTAGACATATTTTCGTCGGCCTTCCTACCTATACTCTGCTGGCCGAGTGTTAGGTAAGCAAACTGCTAGAATATGCTTTTGAGGCGTCTGACGCCTGATTTTGTAGTAATGGTGGAACTGCGGCTGTGAAGTTTACCCCAGACGTGAGTCTTACACGCGACCGAGTGCTATGCCTTGTTACTAACTGAAACCCACAGCTCCACGTATATGCATGCTCAGATTACAAAGGTGATTTATTTTGAACGGTATCTAACAGCAGATCGAAATGACTGATGTTCAAGATTGGAACATATCCCTAGAGTCAGACCTCATTCGTGGTGAGGTGGAAAATGCTTTGGGGAACTGGAACTTAGCGACGCTGCTGAATGCACCATCCGAGAATCGGTTTCATCTCTTCGAAGATAAAAACGATGGGCAAAGGTTGAGGCTGGTGAAGGACTGAGCATTATGTTGGTAACGCAAGGCATTTGATAGCTGTTATGTTCTGGACACCTGTTCTCAATTAGCGACTTGATGCAGAATGCGATCCTTGTGATTATTTTGGTGCCGCTGTATATGTATCGAATTCGGGTCCGAAGTGGGAGGAAGTCACAGGTCACGTAAGCCTGACCCTTGAATGGGCGGCTCCTGATACCTGCACATCCGAGTCACCTACAGTATACCTCCGTCCCCATCGCTTTCTTTACGCCCGTAGGATCTCTCTTATTGTCCTGTACCTGGCTTTGGTCTCGTGTTGGACCGTGCGGTTTGACCTTGTGTTCATGTAGGGCGTTATATTTTTATTTTTATTTCTTCTCACGTGATACAATTTGACGTCAACCGTACGCCCTTGTTCCCTTCCACCACGAGCCGACTGTGGCTACAGCATAATCAACGATGGACTCGCTCTCACTTCTTCGCGAATCTCTGCCCAATGCCAAACTTGAATCAGCCGAACGAGATATGTCTAACGATTTTAAAGGTTCGTTTCTGGGATTGGTTTGATCGAGTTTGCGTTGCTAACAAACGGCGATTCGGACAGCTGCGGCACAATCTCTTGCTTCGTTCTATAAATCGTCGAGGCAGACGGTGAAGCATGCGCACGATGCGGGATATGCAGCGTGTCTTCAGGACATGCTCCAGTTTATCCAGACGGGGCTGTCCACTGCTGCGGCCGAAGACGACGCGATGGGCGTGGCGCGGGTCATGGACTGGGTCGAAGGCCAGCTCGAGCGGTTCCGAGAAGGAAAAGAATTCGAAAGGCGAGGAGAGTCTGCCGATGAAGCATCAACGACAACGTCCGTTACTCGGCGCTCATTTTCACCACCGAGGAGGCAGAGTACTAGCGCGAGCACGGGCACGGAACAAAGGTCGCCGAATCATACTCCTCGACGAGCGGAAAGCACTTCTGCGGCTGTGGATCTTACGCCTATTCCTGCCCCGTCGTTTTCGCTTGATCCTGCATCAACGAAACGCCGCCACGCCCCTGTCACAGCCGTCGAACCTGCTACATCTTCTCGTCGTCGTTCGCGAGCTTTTGCGGCGCCTATCGTCCCTGCTCCTCTTGAAACTCGTGCACCGCGCCGCGTCAAACGAGGAGGAGCGACCGAGCGAGACCGGGGTGTAATAGTCGAGACCCGAAGTTCGGATTCAATGGATTTCGAGGATGATGAGCCCAGAGAACGAAAGCGCTCGCGAACTGGGAGATCCGACTCCGCCTCATCTGCGACCTAAACTATCGTTGTTCGTTCTTGTTTTGTTCTCGTTTACGATTATCGCATAGTTGCTTATATTCCCACTCTCCATGTGTGCGCATCCCCTCACGTCTCTCCTCTACGATCAAGTTTTATGTGTATGTATAGAATCTATCACAATCGAACTCGGGCATGTCGATTTTTCTATTCGATAAATTTTCAATGTAGAACATTCATTATTCGTGTGTATACTGCATGGCCAAAGCTGGTGAAACCTCCAGAAGCATTATTGTAGGCCTAGACACTCGGTCAATTACATTTGGCCGACCAATGTTCGACGCCTTTGGAATAATGATTTGCGCGAGGTCAAATGTCGCCCCGTGTTTGTTCCCGCGCCGGCAATG
Source organism: Ceratobasidium sp. C01 (assembly GCA_025200755.1). Lineage (NCBI taxonomy): Eukaryota > Fungi > Basidiomycota > Agaricomycetes > Cantharellales > Ceratobasidiaceae > Ceratobasidium > Ceratobasidium sp. C01. The sequence goes on along the minus strand of JANWGL010003448.1, from coordinate 9,854 downwards.
ACTAAGCATATGACATAATGCAGTGCCTCGGCTAATTCGGAATTGTGCTCCATCCGGCTGTTACATTCCTTGAACCTGTCTGCCATCTACTGTGAGCTGAGTCTGAGGTTGTTTTATCTGGGTCCCAAAGCTACTCTCTATGAAAGTTTTATGCATCCTCAATCATTGCTTTACCCTTGCTCATCGATTTCTCCAGAAGGCGAACGGCTGCTTAAGTTCTCTATCTGCCAACACATCACTCGACCGTCTACCGTCAGCTCACTCAAAGAACTTTGAACGTTCAAATATATCACATCTTGAAACCCTCGGAGCTCCTCTGAGAAAGACTGATTTTGTTGCTCAAACTGTTGCTCTGCTCCCTGCATCCTTACTTAGGACATAACGCGCTTGCGTCCCACGGCTTCCCAAGTGCCGCCATGCGAGCACTGGGCATCAGAAATACACAATCTCGGATTCGCCTTTTGTTCGGGACAGTTTCAGGCTACTTCGTTCTCACTTTCAACGGGCCGCGGGTACTACCGCAGTCAAGGCTCACCCAATCGCGTACTTTACATTCTCAACCCCACCAAGCCCGACATCTTAACATGTCATTCTCAGTAGTCTTCCGCTGCAAGCATACTAACTCATCAGCGTAGCTCCGTGTGATTCAATCTGCGTGCTGGCTCCGCGCACTTGAAAGTTAAAACATGTTTACCTCATGCTTATCTAAGAACGCCAAACTCCGCTTTGTCCATTTTCTTTGTGACCTCCACAACCGATTCCCTCCCTCTGCGACCGTACAATGTCCAAATCCCACCCTATCTGGGGCCCACCTCTGGAAGAGTACCTCCTCTCAAACGACACGGACTATACCCTTCTCAAAGTTTCGACTGAGATCATATCAGAAAGTCAACTAGAGGACTTGGGTCGAGACGCGATTGATAGGATATGCGAGGAGAAAAATGTCTCAATCACAATGTTAGAGACCGTGCTGGCTCTATCGCATACCCCCGACACGTATGCCATGTTTGAGGATCCTGCGTTGGTTCATGGGTGTATTAAGTTGATGACGGACGTAAAACTACATGGAAGGGCGGCTGTACGCGAGTTCTCTCCTTATTCGGCTGCCTTTGACTCATTTCCTTTTAGCCCTTCAGTTATCATTATGGATACCTCGCCTTTCGCATTCTTATCATCTCTCTTGGAGCTTGCATACTAGCGCGTACCGAGACCCTTGATGAAACTATCGAGGAGATGATCGACGACCCTGGTACTGAGCTTATTTTTACCTTCTCTGCTCTTGTCGCGAGGACGCTCAACGAAGAAATGGATATGTCTTTTGGAGGGGACGAGTGTAATTGGCTTCTGGGCTGGGACTGTGCGAGCGACGACGAACCCACGAGCGACGGGGAATCTTCCGATCGCGGCGGCGTTTTGGTTTTAGAATCGGACGCGTTATTGCTTTTGAATATGCTTTGGGAAGATCGAACTGGCTTCCTGGCTATTTCTGGGTCTATGTATACGCCGGGTATGTCTGGCGTTATGTTTTTGCTTTGGAGATACGTGCATCTGGATGGGTGAGTCGTTCTAGCCTTCTCCGTTACCCATTCGTCCTCACAGAACGCAGAACTTCCAAGCTATGGGCACCGTTTTCAGACCTCCTCTGGCGATGCTGCCTCACGACCACTTCCGACCAAGACGTTGCCCTAGTTCATATGAACAACGATGCAAACGAGATGATCGACATCTGGGACGAAAGCCACAAGATCGCGAATACCGATGATTCGCGAGCATTACTTACTGCATACAATAAACGACTGACGCCATCTGATACGCCATTATACCAACCTATGGACGTTACTGCTGTTGCCGTACTGCTACGTTTCGTGGTATCGAATTATTGTCCTGGCTCCGAAGACCTTATTCCCATTCTGATCGGCGTGACTATGGAGAGATTTTGGACGGTTATCGACAGTAAACTAGGGACGGATAAGAAGCTCGCTATCGTTTCGAGTTTGGGTAATGCCTTTGAATTCTTCGGGTGAGTCAAGGCGAGTTCGATTTTGAAATGTGCTATTATTGACCACATCGACATCTAGCGAATTAATCGAACATATGTGCCGAGTTCCCGAATCAAGTCATCTCGCCCTTGCGCAAGTTCTTGAGGCATTTGTGGAACGGGACCTGGTCGGATTAATGGCGTGCGGGATGATGTTTATGAAACCTACCAAAGCAGGTCCCTCTGAAGACTTGAGTAACTCCTGTTCGCTGTATTCCTCACTGCTTAAGACTAATTCACCCTAGCTGCCAATCTGGCCCTCGTTCACCACATGTGCGAGATGCTTCATCACCTATGGACCTTCAATCCCAAGCCAGATCTCCAGAAATATTTTACCAAATCGTTCCCCGACTGGCTCAAAGTGATGGTCTACTTCGAACAACGCCAGATCCTTCTGAACAAGCCCAAGACGTACTCGACGCATTTCCGAGCTTGCGTGTCTTCGTGGCATACCATTGGCATGTCACTTGGTCAAATGGATGTTATGAACGCCGCGAAACAGAGTCGACTATCTTGTGTGTATGCGAGGTGTTATGATCCGCGCCCTGCTGGTGGGGTTCGATTGATGTGCTCGCTGTGTTTGAAAGCAGGGTATTGTAGTGTTCAATGTCAGAAAGCGTGAGTGCATTTACAGCCGCGAACGTAACCGGGATACTGATGGTGACTGGTTAACAAATCTAGAGATTGGGTCCATAATGACCGACCAGACTCTCATAAGGCTAAATGTCCAAGTGATGCCCTTCTTCCTTCGTAGGGACGCCGGTTATTTGTGAAAATGTCATTTCACGCTCGTTCTACGCTATTTAGTTCTAATTATCTTGGGTATTCTTTCATGATATAATTTACTTGCCGTATGATACATTGCTAGATTAAGAACAGTTCCGTGTTGAAAGTGCTCCTTATAAACCCCTTGAACGCGCCCAAAGGACATTGCTCCAACTGAATGAGCTGCGGAATCGTGATTTCCCCTTTTTCAAGCAATATGAAAGCGGCGCGCCAGCCCGATATCCCGCACCAGGAGCTAACTAAGATGCGGACCACGACAAGAGCGGCGGAGAGGAATGTGGTTACATCGGATTGGGGCAGTCTGAATCTACCGGTCGAGCTTTGTGCTTAGGCGAATTTTGGGGTACCAAATGGGGTGTTAGAAATGTGGCTGTCAAGTGTGTTGACGCAGGCAAGCGCGAGACCTACAGTTGCCGAGAGATGCAAAAATAAAGGGGCATATATTAAGAGCGTTCTTTTAGTAGAGGAAGATGGATCCGAGTGAGCCTGAGGGTGATGGGCATGTCGCCTTCCCAACCTCATGACCGAGAAATAGCTGGACCTGGAAACCGGGAAAGGTATGCGTGAATGAGCTATTTTATCGATGGATGTGATATAGTCCAACCAACGACTCGTACATTTAGGGGATGCCGGAGTGTGGGCTCAAGTTCAAGCAAGGTAGTGGATAGTGGAACTTCAACGGTTTGGGGCTCGTACGTTTAGGCGCATTGCAGGCCTGTGCAAAGAGGTTGATTCCACGAGCACCTCCGTAAAGGGCATGGGCGTTGATCTAAGTAAGCCCATCTACCTCAAGTACTCCGAGACAGCTTCCCTCACGATAACCTAGCATTTTGGCATATAGAAAGTTCCCTGGAATATAGCTGGCCGTAATCCACACTAATGACCTTAGGTGACTCACAATTGCGAGAGGTTTCTCGGCCGAGAATCTTGAATCGAATGGGCCTTCATAGTATACCAATATGCGGGCTAGAGCAAACATTATTGGTAAGCTTTTTCGCTGGTTGGCTGGAGCGGAAGATTATGCTGAAAATCACATTGAATTCCACTGCTGAACTGCTCAACCGCCTCCGCTAAGTTTAACTTTCACTTAACTTTCTCCGGTCGGACCGGTATCAGCGTTCGTAGTTTGAATGCCCATACGACCACTAACAAGCATGGTATTCGACTTGAATTTTGAGCAGCCAAGCTCGGTCTGGAACTGAGTCCACGCAAGTTTGAACCGGTAGGAGAACACGATCTCACGGTGGACTAGGGGGTCACATGACCTGGTCTGTTCCTGTATCTCTCCATAGCTATCGGAGTCTCTGCTGCCCATAGGCGTGTCCAACGGAAGAAGAGGGTTACCTGCCGGGCGAAACTCCGCGCAATCACTGGCCACCATTTGAGAAGTTGTCTCACTGTTCGGCGCGATAGAGTGGTACGAGAGCTTCCATAGGTTATGCTCAAATTTTGACACAAGTAGTTATTGTTGTTTGGGGCCGGCATACAGAGGTGGTGTTCGCCTTCTCGAAATTCAGTACTGTACGAACACGAATTTAACGTCGGTCCGAGTCCCAGCCGGTGCCGACGCGACGCAGACTTTCCAATTTGTCCCATGTCCCATTTGCAAGCGACGTCGGGGACAAAGCATCCAAATAAATATTCAGTGTATATGCTTGTTTTTTTCACACATGTCAAAGAAACCATACGGCACATCCGACGTCCACATGGTCATGTCTTTGTCCTTCCCCCTCCCGACGTCGGGGGACATAGCAAGCAAATAATAGTAAACATATATTTAGCGCCCGGCGTGATTACATCATCGACGTTAAATTCGTGTTCGTACAGTAGTGTGCACTCTTTGCTTAGTAATCAGCCGTTCCAAAATAACTCACGTGACCAATTGTTTCTTCCCGTCGACTCCCATTCCGACCTCTAGCTAGAAAGCTGTCTCTTTTTCCTAGTAGACCTTCAAAGATTTGATCGCCATATTGAAACACATGGTATTTCCATGACGTCCCCATACTACCCGCTCATCCTGTGATCCTCGTCTCGGCGAGCGACTCTCTCAAATGGGAGACTCAAGGCGACCGAGAACGAGTATCTGAAAGAATAGAAATATAAACTGAGGAATAACGAAACAGAAATAGCTGATGAAAAAGGTATGTCTGAGCTTAGTTTCTCCAAAATAAAATCTAGTAATTTATTATACTCGGATCGGCGTTTCTATTACTAGTGCGTCCCAGCAGCCTCTCCAATTCAAACGAATCCAACCGTAGACCTGGACCCCAGGCAGAACGAGCTCAATCTCACCTTAAATTTGCCCGCGATAGCATCTCAAGCCGGCAGTTAGAACCTGGAACCCCCATTACCCTGGCTCCCTAGTAATTTGGATCGTCTTCCTGTGTTGCGACCATCCGTTCGTCTCACTCGGCCTCCTTCCACCGCGCTTTCTCCCATTTCTACCTCGAGCACATGGCCCCCATACGCACTGATGCGTCAAAACGTCCCAGTGGTCCGAGGGGTGTAGGAATCAGCCAGCTTTATATAAGCGCACAGAGGCTAGCCGGTTTTGAGTGTCAGATGGGTCGGAAGGATGGACCTTGATCGATCGGTGGGTAGATTTATATCAGGACTAGGAGAGTCATTGTTCGATGGGATTGGATATCTCCGGGGGACGGATGGGGCCGTATGAACCTGCCGAGTGAAAGTGAGATATATTTACTCCTATGGTTTTGAGAGCTCCCACGCCCTTGCTTTTATGTTGAAGGGTTGCTGCTGACAGTAGGTTCGGTACTAATACTTGGTCGCGCTAGTACGAATCCCAATACGAAGGTTTACCCCACTTATTTTATCGCTTCCCATGCGCATCGAGCCATGTCAAACTGTCCGGATCGACCCCCACCAATAAACATCACGTGTGTACCACTTTCCGCGCTTCCCCCTGCGACGAAGCATATGTAAGTAGTTCCCCACACACTTTTGCGATACTAACTTGACTCATGACGAACAATTCTCTAGGTTCTAGACCTTATTGATGTCTTCGGCGATATTAATATCCGAAGTTTTGCGTGCCGTTGAGGTACGCCCAAATGACCAATTAACCAAGGTCTCGCATTCTCATGATAATTAGTTACCGATTTGTCCTCTATCGGAGCTTCGTGATATAGTAACTTTGTCCTCGTGTTCAAATTTGGCTAATCGAAGCTCTGGATTCGGGCATCGCCTTGCGTCTTCCGCGGTCCGCGCGGGTAAACCCCGGTCATAGTGACTTTTCTACTATTCGTGCGGCTCATTTCGGGGCCTTGTTTCTTCTATGCGACATAAAGACCCTCAAATATTAGGCTTTCATTGCTTCCTGAGTTTGTCAATCAGTAGACTCGTGACTTTGGGCTCGGGCCGTCCTTCTACGGCGCATTACCTCGGCGATACTTTGCGCGACGACTCACGGCTTCTCTTGGCTGATGACCTGGATATAAACGAGAGGGTATGTGGTTTTTATACCCCACTGTGCACCAATATCCTCAAGGATAATGATCTCCACATTTTCGGCTCTACTCGCTACGTCGTTGATAGCTGGCGCATCGGCTGCACAGACTCAATGGGGGCAGTGCGGTGGGATAAGCTGGCCAGGGGAGACAACTTGCATACCAGGTTGGACGTGCACTGTTTTGAATCCCTGTAGGTGATCTGTTCTCGCTTGCCTCAGGTTGTTTGAGTATTATTTCCTTAGATTTCTCCCAATGTCTGCCCGCTGCTTCTTCGAGTAGCATTACTCCGACCCCGACCCCAACTACAGTGTCTGTGACGCCTCCTTCGACAACCATTGTTGATACGTTCCCTACCAACTTGAAGTACTGGTGGTCCTTCGGCGACTCGTACAGGTGAGCAATATTTATGAATTTTTGTCATAGGCAAGTCTCATGCCATCAATTATAGTCAAACCTGGTTCAATATTAGCGGCATCCAACCCAGCATTGGAAATCCCATGGGCAACCCACCTTATCCTGGCTGGACGGCCTGCGAAGGAGGAACAGGTAATTACAATTTTACATATTCTGCCCCACACGGTGGTAGTGATATTGGAGCTACTAGTGCCGAATTGGGTTGGCTTGATTACGACCAAATACAACACGACGACGATATTGACGTACGACCTTGCGTACGGTGGAGCGACGATTGATGATACTCTAGTCGCGCCATACGATCCTAGCGTACAGACGCTTACCGAGCAGGTATACTAGCTACCATACCACCATGCCTGCGCTGAGCTAATTGGCCCGCGGATTCCAGGTTGATCTCTTCCTCGCGAACGTAGCCGCTGCACCGTGGAAGGCATATAACACCCTCTTCTCTGTTTGGATCGGAATCAACGATATCGGTAACTCATTCTGGACTTCGGACTGGGATGCGTTCGGTGATAAGCTCCTCGATGCTTACTTTGCTAACGTTGAGAAGATGTACGGCGCGGGCGGGCGGAAGTTCTTGTTCCTATATGTCCCGCACGTGAACCGGTCGCCATATGTAAGTACAATCTGTGCTTGTATGCGCTGTAGTTCTGACGCGGCCGGCTTCTAGATGCTTGCTAACGCTGACGATGCTTCTCGGGCTCTGGAAAAGACGGTAATCGACCTCTATAATACTAAACTAGCCGCCAGGGTCGCTTCATTCAAGTCAGCGCACACCGATGTAAGTGTACATTTGAATTGGCTTTGGAATTCCGTATTAATTAATCTATGCTCGTAGGTTACGACCTGGATCTATCAGGCGGACGTTGGGTTGGACACCATCCTCGATGACCCTACCGCGTACGGGTTCCAGGACGCAACGAGCTACGGTAACGCGACGGACCTGATCTGGTGTAATGACTATCATATCTCGGGCGGGGCAAACGATTACATTGCAAAGGGTGTGGCTGCCGTGTTGAAGGGAACCTTCCTCTGAACCCGGCTGTAAATCAATCCCGTATAAATGTCTATTAACTTGATATATAGTTCATTTTCACTGGAAACATGGTAACGAGAGTAGAATCGATTGGCCAACAGTCTCAGTAGAGGTTTTTTGCTCATAAAATATAGCAACAATACAGATTGTTATACAAGCGATTAAGATTACACCACAAAACACGAAAATAGGATTTCATTTTTAGTATCCGGTCCGCCTCTACTGAGATTCATGGTCCGACCTGCGACTCCAAGTCACGCGGCCCAACTTTTGCGCTGTCTATGCCTTGTTCTGCGTCGTCGCCTTCATCTGGTTGGAGGGACAATTTGATAATCATAGCGTTCGGTGGTTCCGAGTCCAGCGTGGGTCGAGTCGATGGAAATGTCGTGATCTCAGTCCCGGCCGCTAAGTCAGACGGCACAAACCCGGTTCGCCTATACGTGCACCTTCAGCTCCCCGTTTTCTAAGAAATAGCTGGCGCTCACCTTTCGGTCCGCAGAGGCTTCGAAACGGGACGGCTGAAGCCAACCAAACTCGCCGCCGCCCAAAATATACGCTTATACTCTGTCACCGCTTCGCTTGCCAGTCCAAAATACGCGAAGAACAAGAATGATCCGGCAGGCGCTGCCCATCGGTTTATGTTGAGAACCAGTCCGACGTGAGGGTACACTTCGAGAAAGGTATACGGGAAATAAGCCACCCTCCAGAAATCGAAGTGTGTATCTTCCCACGATATCCACGGGTTAAGGGGGACCTGAACATTCTTCACCAGAAGAAAAGTGCCCATAGGTACGATAAGAAATATTGGAGTCGCGGCCAAGGCCATTAGCCGGAAGTAACGGCTGACATTGAGGCGCGTCTTTGACCTAGTGAGGGTTCCACTAAATTGTCCCCTCCCCCCGAGGAATGCAATAATTGCATGGGCTAGTCCAAATAGTTCAATTACTAGGAAGTCACGGCGTAATGGTTTGTAACTCACCTGAGTAAAAGAAAGATGCTATACCAATAAGAATCGGCCACATAAGGACGAGCGGGATGGCAAGGAGAGTGTTGTATGTCGCTGGATATATAAGTACATGAGTAGACGATAGGGATGCGTCAAAAGGATATCTACCTGGCCAGCACCCAATATCCTCAATTATATCATAACGGTGGCCTTGAACAATGTAATCTAATAAATTCGTTGTAAGAATCCTCTAGCCCTAATTATGGATTCACTCACGTAGGACCATGACAATCACTGGCAGAGCCACCCCTAGACCCAGGTCAATCAAGCTGTCTTTCCGTGTCTATCGTAGAATATCAGATTGCGGGTAGATATGGATGTGCAAGTCGGCGTACGAAGATTCGAGAGGAGCTAGAGCCCGCTTGTGTCGCTATGATATATAATCGCCTGTTTATACTCAGAGACGTGGAGCAGATTCCTATACTCATCCCAATGATGATCTTGGCAGCTACAACTCCGTCAATTATCCGCGACGTGATTTCCGCCCAGTCCACTCACAGAAATCGCACCATACAGGTGCAGGGTCGTTGAGATTCTCAGCCCAGACAATAGAATTAACTAAGAAGACGAGGTTTCCTAGGATTACCCAGCCGATATACAAGAGTGTGCCCGTATTACGCGCTTTCACATGCCACGGGAGAGGCAGCAGAACTAGGAGAATAGCCAACGCACATAATACCGGGAACACGGGGTCGCGCATGGCTGACGGGGGGGGGATGAGTCGTATGTAGAATTGGCAGTGTTCTTCAATGCCCTCCATCTAGCTTTGTATATATTCACCCGGGCATGAGCCCCGTTCGTCAAAGGAAGGCTGATTGTCAGGATGTATAGAAGACTGGATAATTACTTCGGTCGCTCATACTAATATCATAGTTGTGATGCTTATGTGTGGATGACAGACGGAAACTCGCCACCCTGTTATGCACGAGCGCCTAAAATAACTACGGCACGTGACTGAAGGTCATCTCGGCCTTTACTTGCGGTGTGTACTACCTCTGGAATTAGTGTTAATATCGTGTGCGAGTTATTCTACGAAATTTCAATGTCAACATTTTTCTAAATAGACGATAATCAGCGGCTGGCAGTGTTGTCAAAACCGGG
>JANWGL010003447.1:0-13348 GCA_025200755.1 Ceratobasidium sp. C01 | reverse complement strand
TTAAACACCGACGCATGGTCGAGGTCCGTTGCTTGTTGAAACTCGGATTCCAAGGACCCCCAAAAACGCTCGATCGTGTTTCCAAATAGCGTTGGAAGCAGGTCATCAGTGCCGGGAGCCAATTGCCCTACCACAAAACCTAGAAGAACTGGAACAGCAGTGATTTCTATCGGCTCGTAAAAGCCCGACGTATCGGGTGTTAACCGAGCGATATAAGCAGTGACCAATGCTCGCGAATCGTCCATATCCACCAGTTTGGGACTCGCATGCCAAAGTACGGACCGCTCACTCGCGTCGTTGCTGATGTACACCAACGGAACAAGTTGATCCGTCGTAACGAAGAGGGTGTAGCGCCAAAGAATCTCGCAGAAAGGAGCCCAGAGATTTGGGGGACCAGAGGGACTGATAACGACAGGCGCGTTCGCAAAGTAGAGACCAACTCACCCCCCAAGGTGGACTAATCTCCAGAGTAAATATGTCACAGCAGTCATCCCAGGCATATACGTAGCAATACACACATCCAAGAATGATTTGCGACTTTCCCAAAGCTGATCCATAAGCAGTAACATATCCACGGGCCACACCAATGGGGAATGTTGATGACGAACTTTCCGTGCCCAGCCTAGAAGATAATCACAACCCTGCCCGGAGCCATGGCTAATAATCTCGGTTTCCAGAGCCCGAGACACATAACCAGATAGTATAAGAAGCGGCTCGGTCTTGGTATTGTTTACCACATTAGCAATAGCCATATCGAGGTTTCCAGAGCGGTCAAGCAAGCAGACATTGAGAGTGATTCCTAAGATCCAAAAGCATAGATAGCTATACTCGAAATGAAAGAGCTAGAGGAGATTCAATTAGAAGTACCCCCACAATAGGGGCCAAAAAACTCACCGGCATGCCGCTGAGGGATTTTGCCTCAGATATTCACTTCAAACACACGTGAGCGAGGTAAGGGTTATTGAAGGTATGGAGGGTGCTAGGCGAAAGTACAAGCAGGAACACGGAACGTAGCATATCTAGAGTTACCGGCCCACCTTGACACATACTTCTCATGGCTTCCCGCCCCCTAATCAGGCTTGGATTGTCTGGAGCAGATTTACCAGAAGCGCCGCGTCGGGAGCAAGTGTGGCCATAGGAAGTAGCGTACTGGTCGATTGTTCGACCCCAGGGAGAACGAAGCTCTTCAGTCATAGCGGGGGTGAAAGACTTCCGCACAGATCCAACTTCACAAAATTCCGCGAAGTCAGGATCGTCATTCGAAGCCGAAGCACCCGTGTCAATCAATCACGTGCAATGGTGCTGGGTGGCACTAGCAGCTTATTATCGTCCATTTAGAAAAGTGTAAACACTACACCTTCGTAAAAAAATTCGCACGCGATCTTAACACCAATTCCAGAAGTAGTACACACAACGAGTAAAGACTAAGATGGCTTTCAGTCACGTGCCAGAATTGTTTTAGGCGCCCGTGCATACTCTGTTCCCTTTCGAGGACTTGCGTCATCGGTTAAATGGAGAAGCGCCTAACGGGGTGGCGAGTTTCCGTCTGTCATCTCACACATAAACAACACAACAATAACACTAGTATGAGCGACCGAAGTGATTATCTAGCCTTCTAAACATCCTGACAATAAGCCTTCCTTTCACGAACGGAGCTCATGCCCGGGTGACTATATACAGAGGTAAACAGAGAGCATTGAAGAACACCGCCAATTCTACATACGTCTCATTATCCCCCGTCAGTCATGCGCGATCCCGTGTTCCCGGTACTATGTGCGTTGGCTATTCTCCTAGTTCTGCTGCCTCTCCCGTGGCATGTGAAAGCGCGTAATACGGGCACGCTCTTGTATATTGGCTGGGTAATCCTAGGAAACCTCGTCTTCTTAGTTAATTCTATTGTCTGGGCTGAGAATCTCAACGACCCTGCACCTATATGGTGCGATTTCTGTGAGTGGACTGGGCGGAAATCACGTCGCGGATGATTAACGGAGTTGTAGCTGCCAAGATCATCATTGGGATGAGTATAGGAATCTGCTCCACATCTTTGAGTATAAACAGGCGACTATATATCATAGCGACACAAGCGGGCTCTAGCTCCTCTCGAATCTTCGTACGCCGACTTGCACATCCATATCTACCCGCAATCTGATCTTCTACGATAGACGCGGAAAGACAGCTTGATTGACCTGGGCCTAGGGGTGGCTCTGCCAGTGATTGTCATGGTCCTACGTGAGTGAATTCATGATTGGGGCTGGAGGATTCTTACAACGAATTTATTAGATTACATTGTACAAGGCCACCGCTATGACATAATTGAGGATATTGGGTGCTGGCCAAGTAGATATCCTTTTGACGCATCCCTATCGTCTACTCATGTACTTATATATCCAGCGACATACAACACTCTCCTTGCCGTCCCGCTCGTTCTAATGTGGCCTATCCTTATTGGTATAGCATCTTTCTTTTACTCAGGTGAGTTACAAACCATTACGCCGTGACTTCCCAGTCATTGAACTATTTGGACTAGCCCATGCAATTATTGCATTCCTCGGGGGGAGGGGACAATTTAGTGGAACCCTCACCAGGTCAAAGACGCGCCTCAATGTCAGCCGTTACTTCCGGCTAATGGCCTTGGCCGCGACTCCAATATTTCTTGTCGTACCTATGGGCACTTTTCTTCTAGTGAAGAATATTCAGACCCCCCTTAACCCGTGGATATCGTGGGAAGATACCCACTCCGATTTCTGGAGGGTGGCATATTTCCCGTATACTTTTCTCGAAGTGTACCCTCATATCGGACTGGTTCTCAACATAAACCGATGGGCAGCACCTGCCGGATCATTCTTGTTCTTCGCGTATTTCGGACTGGCAAGCGAAGCGGTGACAGAGTATAAGCGTATATTCTGGGCGGCGGCGAGTTTGGTTGGCTTCAGACGTCCTGTTTCAAAGCCTCCGCAGACCGATAGGTGAGCCCCAGCTACTTCTTAAAGAGCGTAGAGCTGAAGTAGTACGTATAGGCGAACGTTTATGCCGTCTGAATTAGCGACCGGGACTGAGATCACGACATTTTCGTCGACTCGACCCACGCTGGACTCGGATCAACCGGACGCTATGATTATCAAATTGTCCCTCCAACCAGATGAAGACGACGACGCAGAACAAGGCATAAACGGTGCAAAAGCTGGGCCGCGTGACTTGGAGTCGCAGGTCGGACCATGAATCTCAGCAGAGGCGGGCCGGATACTAAAAATGAAATCCTATTTTCGTGCTTTGTCGTATACTATTAATTGCTTGTATAAACATCTGTATTTTGTGCTATATTTTATGACCAAAAAGCATCTACTGGGACTGTTGGTCAATCGCATCTACTCTCGTTATCATACTCTCAGAGAAAATGAACTATATATCAATTTAATAGACATGTCTACGGGATTGATTTACAGCCAATTTCAGAGGAAGGTTCCCTTCAATACGGCAGCCACTCCCTTTGCAATATAGTCGTTTGCTCCGCCCGAGATATGATAGTCATTGCACCAGATCAGGTCCGTCGCATTACCGTAGCTCGTTGCGTCCTGGAACCCATACGCGGTCGGGTCGTCAAGTATGGTGTCCAACCCAACGTCCGCCTGATAGATCCAGGTCGTGACCTACGAGCATGGATTAATCAATACGCTGTACCAAAACAATACAAATAGACTCTTACATCAGTGTGCGCCGACTTGAAAGAAGCAACCCTAGCGGCTAACTTGGTATTATAGAGGTCGATTACCGTCTTTTCTAGAGCCCGAGAAGCATCGTCAGCATTAGCGAGCATCTGGAAACCGTCTGTGTCAGAACTATAGCGCATACAAGCATAGATTTTACTCACATATGGCGACCGGTTCACATGCGGAACATATAGGAACAAGAACTTCCGCCCGCCCGCGCCGTACATCTTCTCAACGTTAGCAAAGTACGCGTCGAGGAGCTTATCACCGAACGTATCCCAGTCCGAAGTCCAGAATGAGTTGCCAATATCGTTGATTCCGATCCAAACAGAGAAAAGGGTGTTATATGCCTTCCACGGTGCAGCGGCTACGTTCGCGAGGAAGAGATCAACCTGGAATCCGCAGGCCAATTAGCTCAGCGCAAGCATGGTGGTATGGTAGCTATTATACCTGCTCGGTAAGCGTCTGTACGCTAGGATCGTATGGCGCGACTAGAGTATCATCAATCGTCGCTCCACCGTACGCAAGGTCGTACGTCAATATCGTCGTCGTGTTATATTTGGTCGTAATCAGGCCAACCCAATTCGGAACTAGTAACTCCAATATCACTACCACCGTGTGGGGCAGAATATGTAAAATTGTAATTACCTGTTCCTCCTTCGCAGGCCGTCCAGCCAGGATAAGGTGGGTTGCCCATGGGATTTCCAATGCTGGGTTGGATGCCGCTAATGTTGAACCAGGTTTGACTATAATTGATGGTATGAGACTTGCCTATGACAAAAATTCATATATACTGCTCACCTGTACGAGTCGCCGAAGGACCACCAGTACTTCAAGTTGGTAGGGAACGTATCAACAATGGTTGTCGAAGGAGGCGTCACAGACACTGTAGTTGGGGTCGGGGTCGGAGTAATGCTACTCGAAGAAGCAGCGGGCAGACATTGAGAGAAATCTAAGGACATAATATTCAAACAACCTGAGCCAAGCGAGAACAGATCACTTACAGGGATTCAAAACAGTGCACGTCCAACCTGATATGCAAGTCGTCTCCCCTGGCCAGCTTATCCCACCGCACTGCCCCCATTGAGTCTGTGCAGCCGATGCGCCAGCTATCAACGACGTAGCGATTAGAGCCGAAAATGTGGAAATCATTATCCTTGAGGATATTGGTACACAGTAGGGTATAAAAACCACATACCCCCTCGCTTATATCCAGGTCATCAATCAAGAGAAGCAGCGAGTTGTCGCACAAGGTATCGCCGAGGTAATGCGCCGTCGAAGAGCGGCCCGAGCCTAAAGTCACGAGTCTACTAGTTGACGAGCTTAGGAAGCAATGAAAGCCTAATGTTTGAGGGTCCTTTTGTCGCATAGAAGAAAATAAGGCCCCGAAATGAGCCGCACGAATAGTGGAAAAGTTACTTTGACCGGAGTTTACCCGCGCGGACCGCGGAAGACGCCAGGCGATGCCCGAATCCAGAGCTTCGATTAGCCAAATTTGAACACGAGGACAAATTTACGATATCACAAAGCTCCGATAGAGCGCAAATCGGTAACTAATTATCATGAGAACGCGAGACCTTGGTTAATTGGTCGTTTGGACGTACCTCAATGGCACGCAAAACTTCGGATATTAATATCGCCGAAGACGCCAATGAGGTCGAGAACCTGGAGAATTGTTCGTCATGAGTCAAGTTAGTATCACAAAAGTGTGTGGGGAACTACTTACATATGCTTGGTCGCAGGGGGAAGCGCGGAAAGTGGTAAACACGTGATATTATTGGTAGGGGTCGATCCGGACAGTTTGACATGGCTCGATGGGCATGGGAAGCGACGGAATCGGTAGGGTAGAGCTTCGTATTGGCATTCATACTAGCGCGAACAAGTGTAGTACCCAATCTGTTGTCAGCAGCAACCTTTCAACATAAAGGCAAGGGCGGGGGTCACTAAGACTAGTGGGAGTCAGAGGCCACAGTGATCGTTCCTGCTTCTCAGTGAACTCATATATGTCCATATCGAGCACGCACATCCGCCAGAGCCTTGTACTATGATCCGAGTCTAATAAATTCCCAGATTCTATTTTGGAGAAACTAAGCACAGACGTACCTTTCTCATCGACTATTTCCCCTTTGTTATTCATCAATTCAAAGTTATATTCTTTCAGACACCCGTTCTCGGTCGCCTTGAGGCTCTCATTTGATAGAGTTGTTCGCCGAGACGAGGATCACAGATTGATATACTGCGAAGGCCCATTGTGTTCAAGCTACTCGGCTGAGAAATCTCTCAAGCTTGCGAGTCACCTAACGTCCCCCCGGTGTGTATTCCAGGGAACCTTCTATATGCCAAAATGCTGGGTTGTCGTGAAGGAAGCTGTGTTGGACTACTTGAGAGAGATGGGTTTGCTAAATTTAGGTTTATGTTAACTTGACCATATTGCTCTGCGCAGCTCCGTGATGGCTCCGGTACGCTTTTACTTAGTCCAAATCTTATATTTTAAGGATTAAGAGCTTCCCGCGGGAAATCAGCCTATGGGAAAAGCGTCGAGTGACAGCTATACCCATAAGATATGCTATAACAATGCTCTTCTACTTCAGAGCTTTGCACGTAGCTCAAAAGGGATGGTGAAATAGTGCTGGAATCCAACCGGCGGGGTAAATTGAAACTCTACAGAATCGTGCGCTACCTCATTGTTATCTTAGTTGTCTTAGCGAAGGAACAAACACGCGTAGCGGGGGCGCAGTGCAAAAACCGGCCGAGGGTAGCAGAGTGCTCAGGGCGCGCTCAAAGGGCTTTTCAGCGACACTTTAAACGTAGAACTATTCAAAATCTAGCAATATGTCACACGGCGGGAAAACTAAGTCATGAAAGAAGACCAAAGATAATTAGAATCAAATATCGTAGAACGAGCATGAGATGAAATTGTTCACAAATGACCAGCGTCCCTACGAAGCAAGACGGGCACTGCTTAGACATTTAGCCTTGTGAGAATCTGGTCGGTCGTTATGAATCCAATCTCTGGATTCATTGAGCAGTAATAATCAGCTTGTCGGTTACGTTCGCGGCTGTGAAAGTACTCACGCTTTCTGACATCGAACGCTACAATATCCCGCTTTCAAACACAGCGAGCACATCAATCGCACCCCACCAGCAGGGCGAGGATCATAACACCTCGCATACACACAAGATAGTCGGCTCTGTTTCGCGGCGTCCATAACCTCCATTTGGCCAATCGACATGCCAATGGTATGCCACGAAGACACGCAAGCTCGGAAATGCGTCGAGTACGTCTTGGGCTTGTTCAGAAGGATCTGGCGTTGTTCAAAGTAGACCATCACTTTGAGCCAGTCGGGAAACGATTTTGTAAAATATTTCTGGAGATCTGGCTTGGGATTGAAGGTCCATAGGTGGTGAAGCATCTCGCACACGTGGTGAACGAGGGCCAGATTGGCAGCTAGGGGTGAATTAGTCTCAAACAGCAAGGAATACAACGAAAAGGAGTTACTCAAGTCTTCAGAGGGACCTGCTTTGGTAGGTTTCATAAACATCATCCCGCACGCCATCAGCCCAACCAGGTCCCGTTCCACAAATGCCTCAAGAACTTGAGCAAGGGCGAGATGGCTAGATTCGGGCACTCGGCACATATGTTCGATTAATTCGCTGGACGTCGATGTGATTAATATTAGCCCATTACAAAGTCGAACTCGCATTGACTCACCTGAAGAATTCAAAGGCATTACCTAAACTCGAAACAATAGCGAGTTTCTTATCCGTCCCTAGTTTACTGTCGATAACCGTCCAAAATCTCTCCATAGTCACGCCGATCAGAATCGGAATAAGGTCCTCGGATCCAGGACAATAGTTCGATACCACAAAACGCAAGAGCACAGCGACAGCAGTGACGTCCATAGGTTGGTATAGTGGCGTATCAGCTGGTGTCAGTCGTTTATTGTATGCACTCAGCAGCGCTCGCGAGTCCTCGGTATTCGCGAGCTTGTGGCTTTCGTCCCAGATGTCGATCATTTCGTTTGCATCGTTGTTCATATGAACTAGCGCAACGTCTTGGTCGGAAGTGGTCGTGAGGCAGCATCGCCAGAGAAGGTCTGAAAACGGTGCCCATAGCTTGGAAGTTCTACGTTCCGTGAGGATGAGCAGGAGTTGGAGTAGAAAAGAACGACTCACCCATCCAGATGCACGTATCTCCAGAGCAAAAACATAACGGCGGACATACCCGGCGTATACACAGACCCAGAAATAGCCAAGAAGCCAGTTCGATCTTCCCAAAGCATATTCAAAAGCAATAACGCGTCCGATTCTAAAACCAAAACGCCGCCGCGATCGGAAGATTCCCCGTCGCTCGTGGGTTCGTCGTCGCTCGCACAGTCCCAGCCCAGAAGCCAATTACACTCGTCCCCTCCAAAAGAGATATCCATTTCTTCGTTGAGCGTCCTCGCGACAAGAGCAGAGAAGGTAAAAATAAGCTCAGTACCAGGGTCGTCGATCATCTCCTCGATAGTTTCATCAAGGGTCTCGGTACGCGCTAGTATGCAAGCTCCAAGAGAGATGATAAGAATGCGAAAGGCGAGGTATCCATAATGATAACTGAAGGGCTAAAAGGAAATGAGTCAAAGGCAGCCGAATAAGGAGAGAACTCGCGTACAGCCGCCCTTCCATGTAGTTTTACGTCCGTCATCAACTTAATACACCCATGAACCAACGCAGGATCCTCAAACATGGCATACGTGTCGGGGGTATGCGATAAAGCCAGCACGGTCTCTAACATTATGATTGAGACATTTTTCTCCTCGCATATCCTATCAATCGCGTCTCGACCCAAGTCCTCTAGTTGTCTTTCTGATATGATCTCAGTCGAAACTTTGAGAAGGGTATAGTCCGTGTCGTTTGAGAGGAGATACTCTTCCAGAGGTGGGCCCCAGATAGGGTGGGATTTAGACATTGTACGGTCGCAGAGGGAGGGAATCGGTTGTGGAGGTCACAAAGAAAATGGACAAAGCGGAGTTTGGCGTTCTTAGATAAGCATGAGGTAAACATGTTTTAACTTTCAAGTGCGCGGAGCCAGCACGCAGAATGAATCGCACGGAGCTACGCTGATGAATTAGTATGCTTGCGGCGGAAGCCTAATGAGAGTGACATGTTAAGATGTCGAGCTTGATGGGGTTGAGAATGTAAAGTACGCGATTGGGTGAGCCTAGACTGCGGTAGTACCCACGACCCGTTGAAAGTGAGAAGGAATTAGCCTGATATTGTTTCGACCAAAAGGCGAATTCGAGATTGTGTATTTCTGATGCCCAGTGTTTGCATGCCGGTACTTGGGAAGCCGTGGGATACAAGCCGTTATGTCCTAAGTAAAGATGCAGGGAGCGGCGCAACCGTTTGAGCAACAGAGTCAGACTTTCTCAGAGGAGCCCGGAGGGTTTCAAGATGTGATATATTTGAACGTTCAAAGATCTTTGAGCGAGCTGACGGTAGACGGCCGGGTGATGTGTTGGTAGATAGAGAACTTGAAGCAGCCGTTCGCCTTCTGGAGATATCGATGAGCAAGAGTAATGCAATGATTAAGGATGCATAAAATGTTCATATAGAGTAGCTTTGGGAACCAGATAAAACAACCTCAGACTCAGCTCACAGTAGATGGCAGACAGGTTCAAGGAATGTAACAGCCGGATGAAGCACAATTCCCGAATTAGCCGAGGCACTGCATTATTTCATATGCTTAGTCATTGCCGGCGCGGGAACAAACACGGGGCGACATTTGACCTCGCGCAAATCATTATTCCAAAGATGTCGAACATTGCGCGGCCAAATGTAATTGACCGAGTGTCTTGGCCTACAATAATGCTTCTGGGGGTTTCACCAGCTTTGGTCATACAGTATACACGCGAATAATGAATGTTCTGCATTGAAAATTTATCGAATAGAAAAATCGACATGCCGGGTTCGATTGTGATAGATTTAACGGATATTGCTATACATACACATAAAACTTGATCGTATAAGAAGGACGTGAAGGGATGCGCGCACATGGAGAGTGGGAATATAAGCAACTATGCGATAATCGTAAACGAGAACAAAACAAGAACGAACGGCGATAGTTTAGGTCGCAGATGAGGCGGAGTCGGATCTCCCAGTTCGCGAGCGCTTTCGTTCTCTAGGCTCATCGTCCTCAAAATCCATCGAATCCGAACTTCGTGTCTCGACTATTACACCCCGGTCTCGCTCGACCGCCCCTCCTCGTTTGACGCGGCGCGGTGCACGAGTTTCAAGAGGAGCAGGAACGATAGGCGCCGCAAAAGCTCGCGAACGACGACGAGAAGATGTAGCAGGTTCGACGGCTGTGATGGCGGCGTGGCGGCGTTTCGTAGCCGGTGCAGGATCAAGTGAAAACGACGGGGCAGGAATAGGCGTAAGATCCACAGTCGCAGAAGTGCTTTCCGCTCGTCGAGGAGTATGATTCGGCGACCTTTGTTCCAGGCCCGTGCTCGCGCTAGTACTCTGCCTCCTCGGTGGTGAAAATGAGCGCCGAGCAACGGATGTCGTTGTTGATGCCTCATCGGCAGACTCTCCTCGCCTTTCGAATTCTTTTCCTTCTCGGAACCTCTCGAGTTGGCCTTCGACCCAGTCCATAACCCGCGCCACGCCCATCGCGTCGTCTTCGGCCGCAGCAGTGGACAACCCCGTCTGGATAAATTGAAGCATGTCCTGAAGACACGCTGCGTATCCCGCATCGTGCGCATGCTTCACCGTCTGCCTCGACGATTTATAGAACGAAGCAAGAGATTGTGCCGCAGCTGTCCGAATCGGCGTTTGTTAGCAACGCAAACTCGATCAAACCAATCTGAGAAACGAACCTTTAAAATCGTTAGACATATCTCGTTCGGCTGATTCAAGTTTGGCGTTGGGCAGAGATTCGCGAAGAAGTGAGAGTGAATCCATCGTTGAGTATGCTGTAGCCACAGTCGGCTGGTGGTCGAAGGGAACAAGGGCGCACGGTCAAGGTCAAATTGTATCACGTGACCTTGACTTCCTCGCACTTCGGACCCGAATTCGATATATATACCGCGGCGCCAAAATAGTCACAAGGATCACATTCTACATCAAGTTGCTAATTGAGAAGAGGTACCCAGAACACCCGAAAGCTACCAAATGCCCTGCGTTGATAACATAAAACTCAGTCCTTCACCAGTCTCAACCTCAGTCCATCGTTTTTATCTTCGAAAAGATGAAACCGATTCTCGGATGGTGCATTCAGCAGCGTCGCTAAGTTCCAGTTCCCCAATGAGTTTTCTACTTCACCACGAATGAGGTCTGACTCTGGGGATATGTTCCAATCTTGAACATCAGTCATTTCGACGCTACCGTTAGATGCTGTTTAAAATAAATCACCTTTGTAATCTGAGCACGCATATACGTGGAGCTACGGGTTTCAGTGAGTAAGAGGGCGGTCCACTCGGTCGCGTGTAAAACTCACTTCTGGGGTAAACTTTACAGCCGCAGTTCCACCATTACTACAAAATCAGGCGTCAGACGCCTCAAAAGCATATTCTAGCAGTTTGCTTACTTGACACTCGGCCAGCAGAGTATAGGTAGGAAGGCCGACGAAAACATGTCTAATGACCCGACAAAAAGGTCTTTCACATCCCCGGTCTCATTCGTAGCCTTTATAGTGTCTTCGGGGTTCGATTTTCCTTTGGGTTTACTCCAATGGACGAAGCCCGTGTTTAGTGTAGTCAATGTAGACTACTCTTGCCTCAGTAACTGAGTCGTATTTTCATATTTTGCCTACCTGTTGCCCGGGCTGGTTGGCAATAACACTTCAACGTTAATAACTCAGTCATAAAGTGATAAATACCTACCTGGATCTCAACGAACGTAGTCGGCACGGTGACATTTGTTTGCGTCTGAGGAGACGTTAGTTGCGTAGAAGCTATTCAAGGGAGTCACCACTTGCAACTTGCCCGACACCAACGGCTAGGCGGGAAGAGTATTCAGTCCTCGCATGCGAGCCCACTGAAAAATGTCAGCAAAGATCACATGTACGATGTTTTGATCGCGTACCATGACCACTAGAGACCCGTATTACCTAGGAAGAAGTTGAGATGAGAGTTGTAGGCCTCAGGTTGGTTCATAAGCTTACCCTCTATGCGGTGGGAACTGTGAGATGAATTATATGTCATGCCAATAAAGTCAAAATAAACGCTTACACATGTCTCGATATAGTTCCTCCGATCTAGGTGGTGAGAATGAGAGTAATAGTGTAGTGTCCCGACTTAAGTCATGCGGATATGTATAAAAAACCAGTCTACGAGCAAATCGAGCAAGCATCTTTGGGTGGATGGAGGGTCTGTTCGATGGGTTCTGGTACGAAGGGGCTAGGTTTTATACGCCGACGAAGACTAGGACCTGGTAGACGCCGTGGTCAAGGGTTATCTGAACGCGCTGCGTAGTCAGAGCTACGGCAGCATTTACATTTATCCCGGAGAGATCCCTGCCGACTTATGGATCTGTTTAAGTTATTCCTCCGCACATGTTGTATTATGGGGGATTGAAAAGATGTTCCTACGAAGGGGCTTTTGATGGTTCCTGATTTGAGAGGTCTACTTTTATCCATCCTCAAAAGACATCAACTGGCTAAGGGGGGCGAGGTCTCGAATGTGCCAAATAGGGCTTCGTAGTCAGAACTCCCAGCGAC
This sequence comes from Ceratobasidium sp. C01, assembly GCA_025200755.1. NCBI lineage: Eukaryota > Fungi > Basidiomycota > Agaricomycetes > Cantharellales > Ceratobasidiaceae > Ceratobasidium > Ceratobasidium sp. C01. The sequence goes on along the minus strand of JANWGL010003447.1, from coordinate 937 downwards.
CGGGGCCACGCTAGACTATTTCTTTTGTTGTAGTAAGGTCTTTCTTTCAACGACTGGACCAATTAAAGAAGCTTCTCTACACGTGTTGGATCGTGGCAGACTGAAAGTGTCCACGTTTTGATGCTTGGTGCTTGGTAATTTAGATTCCGCAGCGTAGCGTACATCCCACTAAGCTTCAAAGTTACAATGCCCAGCGAAACAGGGCCTTTTATTCACCTAAATCTGCTCGTGTTGGCGGGGTAAGATATTTTGAGGAAATGTTTCTGGGGGGCGAACGTCTGATATCAAAGCTCTGGCATATCTTGAGAAGAAACCACACGTTGATCTGCGAGTAAGGTCGATACACACGCACCATCCGCGTTGAAACCACGTTCACTGGGAAGCCCGGGAGTGTACATTCCAGAACATCTTCATCTTGGGGCCTGAACTCACCGATCGAGTGCTCTCGGCCGGCTGCGAATGGGTATGAGAGGTGTGTGGTGGGAGGCTTTAAGCAAATCACAGAGGGTGATAATATCAAAATAATCAAACTCACGGGACCTTATTTTCAGAATAATCCATTTACGTATAGCGTATTCTGTAGGTACTTGCGCCCACGCTACTCCGTAACGAGATCTCGGTGATTCTCAATAACTGAACTCGCGCTCGCACGATCAATATTCCTACTCCAGTCCATGCGCGTTTTCCCCGTTCCCCTTCAGCTTGATTTGGATTAGGGAAGAATTAACCACGGGATTGACGGTCACCCGAGCCTGAAACCAGGCCCTGATGCATATATGCGCGATCTTAATGGATGTAACGAGCCTAGAGCCATTTATTCTGGGCTCCACTTGCATTGTATGCATACGACATACTACATTCCTGGGTTGGCTGTAAGATGACTTTGATATACAACGTCAACGCCATGCCTATCACCGTAAAACCTTTCACTCATTCT
>JANWGL010003446.1:0-15438 GCA_025200755.1 Ceratobasidium sp. C01 | reverse complement strand
TAACGGCTCTCCACCCTGCCACAGCGCCCTCCTGCGGAACTGCAACCGTTGAGCCCGCCGTATCTCCAGGTAAGACGAGTGCTCCTTCGTTGAGGGCCCAGTTGCCTCGTTCGGCGATGAGTTTATGGAAGGCGACTGCGACGGAGCAGGAGGGCTCTTTGGCGCGGGCGCGTTGGGCGTTGTAGGACGCGAGGTAGTAGTAGGCTTCGAAGGGGGCGCCGTGCCGAATGGCGGTTTCGAAAAAGGGGATGGCTGAGGAGTAGTCCTTGCGGGCTGTATCGAGAACCTAAGTACGAGTGCGGGAAAGTGGTGAGGGGGGGCGTACCGTAGTAGAGCTTCCCGAGGTTGACTTGAGCTTCCGCCAAATCCTGTCCAGCCGCCAACCCAAAATGCGTCGCCGCCTTCTTCAAATCCGGTTTCCCATCAACCAACCCATCCCGATAAATAATTCCCAACCCATTATGACTCTCCTTCTCCCCCACCTCAGCCCCTCTTATAAACCACATCCTCGCCATCTTTGCATCCGGCTTGAACCCCTCCCCCCTCAAATACATCTTCCCAAGAAACGCACACGCCGAAGCCGCATGGTTCATCACACCCTGCTCCTCCTTCGTCAACTCCTTCTTCCCAGCCAACGGATTCGCCACACTATCCCTAACCCACACCCGTCTCGCCACACTCTTAAAATACCTTCCAGCCCTCCAATAATCCCGATTCACTTTCCCCACAGCCTCCCCCGCGTAGATGCTCCCGTGGTAATAGATCTTGGCGAGTTTGAGCGCGAATTCGGATTCGGCGCGGTCTGCGTGGTAGGTGTAGTATTCGAGGACGTCGGACCAGGTTTCGCCTGCTGCGCGGGCGGTGGAGGCTGTTATGGGGGCGCGGAGGGCGTTGTAGCCTGTGGAAGCGACGGAGGCGCCGTGCCCGAAGAGGCCGCCGGAGAGGTCGGAGAGTTTGGTGGGTTTGAGAGGGAGGGTGCGGCCTCCTGGGGGGCCGGAGAGGAAATGTGTCATGGCTGGTAGGATGGTTGTGAGTGGATAGGTAAAGTGGAGAGGAAGGAAAGTGGACTTACCTTGATTGGAGGCGCGTTCATACCAATCTAGAGCGGCCATACAGTCCTCTTGCACGCCTATGCCGGCCCAGTACCTATATCCCATAGCCATCTGGGACGCAGGATCTCCACCCGCAGCTCCAAAGGTATAATACAAAGACGCCTAAACCCCATATTAATTTCTCTCTTATCCACATATTCAAGACTAGCAACTCACCTTAGCCTGATCGACAGGAACAACACCCCCATACCCGGACGCATAAAAAAACCCAAGCATCCCCTGACTCGTCCCATTCCCAGTCACCTCCGCGTGCCTCTCATAAAGCTCATACCCCCTCTTCGGATCCACCCCCATCCCAACAGGCGGATACACATTCACGTGCGCCAACACATATATCGCCTCTTCATTCCCCAACTCAATCGCATCCTCCAACAGACCCACTAATCGTGATACGCGCTGTCGTATTCTGGCTTCGTCCCGAGCAGAACGGGATGAGAGGAACGTGGGGAGCCAGTTTTGGGTGCGGAGTTTGGTGAGGATTCGGAGTGTGGATGCGAGTGGGCCGGTGGGGTTTGGGAAGAGGGAGGTGAGCCAGGTGGGAGTTTGGGAGGCGGAGGTGGAGAGAGAGGAGGGGAGGGAGGTTGGGGGGAGGGCGTCGAGGGCTTTGAGGATGTGGAGTGCGTCGCTTAGGGATTTTTGGGCTGGTGCGGGTGAGGTTTTAGTTTATGCTCTGTTTGAGAGAGAGCGCGGGGACGTACCTTGTATAGCCTTTTTATCTGGTTCGGGATTGGGCGGAGTTTGAGTCTACAACGAGCATAAGTGTGGTCAAAAAGCAAATATAACCAGGTGGACGTACATTCACCTGCTCCTCCGCTCTGACAGTCTCCTGCGCAACAGGCGCCAAACTCGTCCCCGTATCCGCAAGCACAACACCCGCACACGCAACCAGCGCGAGACTCAACACCAGCGCCCGCTTTTGTCGTTTTGAAGAAACCATTCCCTAGCAGAGATTACCGTGGCGCACACGAGTAGTGACGTGGAGGTTCCTCCACACCACGTCGTCAAGTCACGTGATGACAGGCCCAATCGGGGATTAATCGAACTTTAGAGTTTGACTTCAGATTTACAGAGTTGATTAAATGTACAGTGGGAGTGCGTGTATACAAGTACATCGACCGACTATACAAAACATAACAGAAACTAATCCAAATGTCCATCCATCCATCCATCCATTCACTAATTAACCTAAATTTTCTCTATATAATCTCGATCAAGCCCGTCGAGCGTGTACCCACTCGTCTTTTTTCCTCTGCCAGACGCTCACCCCCCGCCCGTATCGCTCGAAATACCCCGCCCAGCTGATTTCTCTTAGACCCGGTAAGAGGCCGCCAAGGATCGTGCAGGCTGTGTGTTCTGCGACTTCTGTGGCGGGTCCGAATTGGTCCTGGCAGGATGCGCAGGGGGAGGCCCAGAGGGAGGGAGAGTGGAGGGGGGCGCGGTGGTGTGGGTGTTGCAGGAGGTGGAGGTGGTGTGGAGGTGGGGGGTGGAGGTGCGTTGGTGTGCCGAGTGGAGGTATGGGTGCGTTGGAAGCAGGAAGGAGTGGGAAGGGGGTGGGTGGAGGTAGATGGGCTTGGGTCGGGGCGGAGAAGGCTGAGAAGGGTGGAGGAGTGGGTGGGATGTGGTGGTGTTGGTGGGTGGAGAGTGCCGCGTAGGGTGTTAGGTATACACCGAGGTGGAGGGTGCGGAGGTTTCTGAGCGGGAAGAGGTCTTGCGCTATGCTTTTCTGTTTCGAGCGTCAGCTGGGTTTGGGAGGTTAGAGGAGGGGACTTACGGAGTATTCGACTACGCCGTCGTCCGAGAAGTATGCATCATGGTCGTGTGGAAAGGCGGGCCAGTACGAACATCCCTGTGTCGCACAATCGAACAATGTACATCTTCCCAGTCTTAGTTCCTCAACTTTCCCTCCCAAGGCGGCTAAGCGTTCTGCGTCGGGTGCGTGTGCGTGGGTAATAGAAAGCCGTTTTAGTCCGGAGGGAATATGCGGTAGGAGAGTATAGTATGTGTACCCGGAACGGGGATCGAAGGTGACATCGTTATGCGCGTTGATATGGGCAGCACGGAGGGCGGGGAAAGTGAGGAGAGCAGAGGGGGAGGTTGTGGGGGACACCGCGCTCGAGTGGACAAATAACTCTCTATCACACCCGTTAGTGGATTATTTTTGCCACTAGAGCAAGGGGGACGTACCTGACGAATAAACGAACTCCGGCAAATCCCGCCACGACGTCCCAGTCTTCTTCGTCTTTGAGTACCAGAGTGTTGAACCATGCGCGGAGAGAGACGTCTCGTGTGGCGCGGGATGTGTTTGCGAATCCTGCGATGGTTCGCCAGTGGGGTTTGGGCGAGATGAAGGTTGAGCCGGGGAATATGCCAGGGAGAGCCACGACATGGGCAGCGATTTTGAAGAGGAGCTCGTGTGGAAGTAAGAGAAGTGTAGTGCGTTGTCTGTCGAGCCGTCCAGGAGACGCAAAAGGCAAAGACAAATGTGAGTGCTGAGTTGGCATGCAGTAGGATGAGGCGCACCTCGCAGATCGAGGGGGGACAGAAGAGCACTGCAAAGACGCCGGCAAGGGGCGGGGGTTTTGAACTCGAGGGGGCCTGGAGCTTACCATCGTCCGGGCGCGTTTTAGTCCGGCTGGATATAGATTAAACCACTTGAGAAGAGGAGTTGGAGCTAGAGACAAAGGCCGGCGGGTTTTATAGAGTTCTAACTAGACCTCGTCGTCCGAATAGATCGCCCATCCCCGAGCAGGCCCCCGTCGTCTGAGCGGACATGTCTACCGCAGATTCGTCCGCACTATAGGCGTACGTACGTCCGTGTGTTTGTGACTACGTAGGAGGTGTCGGAGGATGGGGTCGAAGAGCGTGTCAGGGGGTGGATTACAGTCCCGCCCGCAGCCGCAGCCTGGGGCCAGAGACATGGGATTAGGAGGCCTCGTCGTCGTCCGCAGCTGACACCGCACAGCCATCGAGGGCCCCAGGACAGCATCGGCGGGCCCAAATCCCGCTTCGGGACCGCTTTGAACCCTGATGCCGATTCGGCCCGGCAACCAAATCGGCCCGGCGGCTACCCACATAAGACTCTCACGTGATATGTGACGTTTGTTCTCTGCGTCATTCGTCATGGTCGCTGTGGAATATGATTTGTTGGTTATCGGGGCCACCGGATTCACGGTCAGTGCGGTCGAATAATGCAAATATTAATGCTAACTGCGTGTAGGGTCGGTTGGTGGCGGAGTACTTGGCCGGACACGCGAGGGCTGGAGAGTTGAGGGTTGCCTTGGGCGGAAGGACGTTATCCAAAGTTCAAGCGTTGGCGAACAAGTATTCCAACTTTACTTCCGTACATGTCGATGTGAGCGACGAAGCGAGTGTTGTTGCGGCTGTCGAAAAGACCCGGGTGGTGGTCAACCTCGCGGGACCATTTTGGACCCACGGATCCATAGTCGTACGGTTGGTCGCATCTTCCACCCGCACTGACTCAGCTGACCTTCCATAGAGCGTGCGCATGGAAAGGAGTTCACTACGTCGATCTTGCAGGCGAGGGACCATGGCTCGCCAAGATCATCCAAGAGTACGTATCGGGTCCACGTCAAATTCCCACACCTAATTAATTTAGCACAGCTATGATTATCTCGCGCACAAGACCGGGTCCGTCATTGTCCCATGCTCCGGTTACGATTCCATCCCATCTGACCTCGCGGCGTTCCTCTCCGTGCAAGCGTTGGAGAAAAAGATATCGGAGGCTGGTCTGCCCGGTGTGTTTCTACTCGCATGTTAACCGACGTTTGATCCTGATTTTGGGGTTTGGGTGAAGCGCCGAGGGAGATTAATTCCGTTGCGGCGCATAAAGTGAAGGGAGGAATGAGTGGCGGAACGGCTGCGACCATTTTTAATTCGATTGAAGTCGTGCCGAAGGAGCAGCGAAGGTTGGGAAGCGGATGGGGTCTTAGTCCAAGTGCGTCTCCTCAAATTCTACACGCCTCTTTCCCTGAAACTCACCCCAAACCTGACTTATCCGAAATGCGATAATGTTACAGTCCCCGGCCCACCCAACTACTCCGCTCTCCCTAGCATCCTCTACTCCCTGCCCCTTATTCGTCCGACGGTGTATGGTGGCTTCTTCCTAATGGCTCCCCTCAACGAAGCGATCGTCCGCCGCTCCTGGGGCCTGCGGGAACGCTTCCGCCTCACCCATCCTGGTCCCTCTTCTACCACCACCCCCAGCCCTACTTTCTCATACGCCGAATTCCTCCGCACGCGTAGCCGTCTTACTAGCATAGCCCTCAGCCTGACGTTCTTCGTTGCCGCTATTTCGTTGGCGCTCTTACCACCCGTGCGATGGATCGCGAAAAAGCTGTTACCGAAGAGTGGAGAGGGGCCGAGTTTGGAAGTTTTGGATGGGGGATGGTTTGAAGTTTTGAACGTTGCGGAGAGCGGAGGATTAGGTGTCAAGTGTGAGATTAAGGGCAAGGGGGATCCTGGATATCGTGCGACGTCTGGTCAGTACCTCTTCCCTCTTATATTTCAACGCATTTTGCAACACTTACTAACAATACTTTACAGTGATGATAAGCGAGAGTGCGTTGCTCTTGCTCGATAGGGAGAACCTGACTGCGATGGGGAAGGAAGGAGGGGTATTGACATCCTCGACTGCGTTTGGTGGAAGGTTGGCTGAGGCGCTAGAGGCGACTGGGCGGTTTACAGTTAGGATTGAGGATGTGGATGCTGAGGATAAGAAGACACGCTGAGTCAAGGTTGTACATATGGACATCGAGTGGCTAAAATAGATCTGCGCGTTTGGTTTGGGAATGAGCGGAATCCAGGGTTATGAAAAGGGTGCTTTTATTCAGATATTTGGGATGGTAGTCTAGTTAGCAAAAGTCGAACACGGCGTGAGGCTCCTGCCCCCGCGCGTTTAAGGTGATTGCATTGATTATGAGCTTTGTGATACAAGACTTTGTCGTTAGGACACTTACTCGCGATATCACCAAAAGCATTAGTTTTCAGTTGAGATCGGGGAGACTCTGCCCACCGACGCTTCGGGGACGACGGAGGCAAGGGCTCAACCAGAGGGTCAACCCTCCATTCGGGCATGAGTGAGAAGTATTATATTACCGTAAGAACTCCGGCCGTTGAAAGCTAATTGTGGACACATCAGGATTAAATAAGGAACGCATACAAGTAGAAGAAAAATTACAATGGTCTCATTGTCCGATGTGAATGAACGGAACCCAACTTGAAAACTCCTTCTCTCCAACCTTATCTCGTAACGCACCAACCGCTCCATGCAGGGCCTGTGCCACCCCACGATAGTCCAGCCTTCCGTCCTGTACAAGCCGCTCGTACACTCGGTCTGCTACCAGAGGTGCCTCCTTGTCGCCGATCGACCACATTGTCGCGATCACACTCGGATAGCCTGCAACCAACATTCCAGCAGCCAAGTGAATCGCCTCGTCTGGCAGTTTCAGATCCCCAGTCGCTGTCTGACACGCGGACAGGAACGCTAGACACTTGTTCTTCAGAGACCGTTGCGCGATCCGTTCCAAGCTCAGAGTACCACCGTGAAGGTGGAAACAGCTCTGTGTCGGAGCATTCACATTCTGTGAGGCGTGACATGCGAGATGAACACACTCGTAATTCTCCATCGCATCCAGCACTGCTTCCGGTGTCGCTTGACTAGCCTCCAGCTGCATATAGGGCATACCTTCAACGTGTTTCCTGATATGGGCAAGCTCATGCTTCGTGCCGGGAAGGTTTGAGAGACCTGGCGTCTTCTCCTGACTGACCGCAAGCACTCCGGTCACCTCAGCGGTTGGCTGAGACGCGGAAGGTAGCAGAGCGCTGAGAGTGGGCGTATAAGACGAAATCGCGTAGTCGAAGATCCGGTCTGCTCCTGTGCTGTAGCTGCCTGCTGCATGTATGGGTAGGAAAGAGAGTTCTCCGGTCGTGCACCAGGTGATGCGTGGCAGCTGATCAACCGGTGGCTTGTTCTGGAAATAATCGTATTAGGCGCGCTGAAGACTACCCAGGACGATGTGCACATACTTTATATCCCAAGAAGTCAAGTATGGGCTTGACAAGCTTGCTCCACAGATCAGACAACATCTCTGCAAACTGGTCGACTGGCTGCTCGAATGGCCTGCGCAGCGCGCGCTCTCGGATTCCAGCCTCTGAGAGGGATTTTCGCATGAGGCCATGTAAATGAGAAACTTGGGCTCGAGAGAGATCCGGTAGAGGCACGTGGGCTATGTGGCCCGACCCAGGTGAGAGTATGAGAGCATCGCAACGGTGGGGGTCGACGTTGATAACAACCACACACCCGGAGCGAGCCGAGGACACCAGCTCCCCAGCCTTTTTAGGACGCATGAAGTCGTGAAACCCAGGTATATCTCGGGCTCGACAGACCAACGAGTTGAAGCGCTCCACGAGGCGGTGGTGGTGTAGAGTAGGTTGCTCCGACGCGACAATGTCGGATCCAATAGGAACAGCGACCGAACTTCTTCTACTGACGGACTCAAGTTCGCTGGACACCGCCTGGAGCTCTTTGGCTAGCGTCGGATTGGCTGACGCTAAGATGCCAAAAGGTGTTCGAAGCTGCAGCGTCTGATTCCAGACGATCGATCGCCCCTGTTCGAGCCACTCAAGTGCCAGGTCGTACTCGTTCGCTGAGATGGCCGCTGCCGCTGCCTCGACAGCCACTGTCCCAACCTCGATGATACGCTCATAACGACGAGATGATGTCGTGCCAAGCCATAGTACTTGCGGCAGGAGCTGCATGGATATTCGATGTGCGGGTATTGATGCTGGGCGATTGAATGATGAGAGGAGTCCTGCCCAAGCTCTTGAAGCATCGAACTTGACATTATCTTCGCCAGTAGTAGAGCGGGCAGATGCCTCAAGGTATTCAAGGGCTTCCGCCATATTATGCGGCTGCTGAGATATATTGTAACGCGAAATGTACGAAGCACCAAGAGAGAACTGGGTTTTGGCAGTCATTAGATCGGTCTCTGGGAGAAAGTGTAGGGCTTGAGTGTAGGCTACGATAGCGTTCGAGATATCGTCGGGTAGGTTCAAAATGATGAAACGCATTCGCAAGAGGTTGCCCAGGCCATGAAGCAAACTAGGCTTGAACGCATGTCCATCAGGAGTGTGAGCAAGTGCCTGGGACATGCAGTCAATCGCCTTGGTGACGTCTTTCATTTTACCCAGGCGCTGGAATTGGAGCATGTGCGAGTTGCCCAGGTTATTCAATAGAGCGGGCATGTCTGAATGTCCCTCCGGAGNNGCCTGTGTTTGGCATTGGATCGCGCTGGCGATGTCCTCCAGCTCACCAAGGCGATCGAATCGACGCAAGTACGAGTTGCCCAGGTTGCTCAATGTACTAATCCGATTACTACTTTCCCTTGGGAACGCAGCGAGTGCACAGGTCTGATAGTCGATCGCCATCTGAAGATCACTCATATCCCCGTATCTCTCATACCGTCGATATAGGAGGATTCCTAGTTCCGCTGTAAATATCACATATCGCCTGTGCCTGTCACCGACCGAACCTATCAGATGAAATTGGCACTCGACGGCAGTATTGATATCACCGGCCCTTCCGGATACTTCGAATCGCCTGCTGTACGCTTCAGCAAGCGCGCATAAAACCAGAATTCTAGAGTTTTGATCCCCATTTCCGACCTCAGCAGCTCTCGCCAGGTACCCAATGGCGCGACCGAAAATCGCTGGGTCTTCCAGGTTAGACTGACCAAGGAGTATCAGGCTATGCTGAAGAAGAATAGCTGCGAGTGCCTTCCCATTCATGTTGCAAAATGATCCTCGCGTGCTTAAGTGGCGAAGCAATGTATCAAAACCTGATAGATCGGTATTCCTCTTACGTTCCCAACGGGAAGTCTGTCCGAACAGAGTCATAAGTTCGATTCTCCTAGTCTGATATTCTGTAGAGCTGGCACTTGCCAAAGCAGTTTCTCGATTCCCCCGACTTTCTACTGCGGCAGACGTTCCATCAACATCCGGAAGAACTGAGGCACTTGGATGGAAGCATTAGTGTTTGTGCTGGTCATAACTTAGTTCGCCCCAACCTTTTGTCATTCAGATCAGACATCAGACTCACACCAAACTGACTCGAAGGCCCGGGCTCGGACTCTGTGCTCGCCGAGCTAGCAGTTTTTCGTGCCGAGCAGGTTGCTGGCAATGAGTGCACTTCAACGGGATGGGTCTGGTCTTTGTTTGTTGACCTCCCTGCATTTGTGTCGGGTAACACTGGACGCGCCGGAGGGATAGGGTCGCACCTGTTTGTCTAATTCAAATTCAGTACTCTTCGCCCATCCCAGACTCGTGCCGTACACGCACCAGTGCGGCGATAGGGTAGCTAAGAGACATAAGGTTAATCGCGTTATACGATTGGTGCCGTATAAGTCAGACTTGCCTCTCTACAGTTTCGGCACCTTCAAGAGCCGAATGACGAAGGTTCATCTGTTCTCTTCTGGGATCCCGGGGTGAATAATCCGGGTGGTGTTGCTGGCATGGTGGCCGAACTCGGAGGTTCTTATATCTCACACGGACAGCCTTGCGTGCTCTTCGTCCATTCGACTTGGGGCTCGCTTTGCCCATCGAAGCCATGAGGACGAGGTTAATGCTCATCGAGACGCCGTCAGCCTCCGTCCCCGAACCGCATATATTCAAGTGATGGACAGTCATGAGCGCGGAGCGCCTGATGAACACCGCCATCTCGATGCCAAGATAGCAACATTTGCAAATTCTACGACCGACCCGAGGTGCGCCAAACTTACTGACGAAGACCAACGCCGAAGCAACGAGGCTCGATTCCCATGTGTGCATACCAACAATGATGCCATTTACTTGAATCCAATTATGGACCTGCTTCAAGCTTCATTTGGTCGAAAATAAGCGTGTTTCACGGTCTTCGGACTGGCAAGCTTCTCCGGTTAGGCCTGGATCCTCCTCACTCTCCCCCTCACAATCGACCGCGGCGCCTTCCTCATGTCCCCACAACGAAGCTTGTCCCCCGCTCTTGATATTTTCACTAGCATTTCCCCGTTTCACCACCCACTTCCCTTTTCAGTGTTCTCCCCCTCCCTCATCTCCTGGCTAAATGTTCTTATACGCCGGAGCCTCCGGCACACCAAACTATCTCGTCTGCATCGCTCTTAGTCCCGCATTTTTGTCAGTGCGGCTGCGTTGATGTCGTCGCCGAAGATCGGGGAAGGGCGTAGTGTGAAGGTGTTTGATGATGGTTTGAGGTTGCTAGTATGGCAGAGGGGTAGAGACGGGTGGTAAGACTGATACTTAGGGGAATCGAGCTCCTGAAATCGGGCTACTTTAACTTGATCTTTTTTTCTTCGTTTTTCTGGAGGTGGAAAGTTAGTTAATTAAATATGTCCCTTCGAGGTAATTTCAGGCGAGAGCACACTTGCATTGCTGGATAAGAGAAATCTGCCAACGTTGGGGAGGGAGGAATTTTAGCTTTTTTGAAAGCATACGGCCACAGGTTGGGCGAGGCGCTTGAGTCCACTGGGAGATTTACGGCCAGGGTTGAAAATCTGGATGGGCAGTTTTAGACGATGCGCTGAGTTAAAAGTTTGAAATAAAGCCCCGAGGGAGGCAAAAGCAAAGATGGACACCGTGGCGCTAAAAATAGACAAAAAGGTCTGGTGGTGAGACATGGACGGTGAGTGGAAAGGGAGATTGGCGTGGGTTTAGGCGCCTTGGCGATTGGACGAGAATTGCTTTGGGCGGGTATCGCGTACGGAGGAACGCCTGGGGAAGAGGTATGCTTTTGCATAACAGGCTTGAAGCGGCGGTTCGGCTTGGCAAACGGTCGGGTTTCGTATACAACCTTTTCACTTTCCGTAAGAATTCTCAAGGGCTATTTGTTTAAGGTGGTTGGATTGACTTGGGGGATTGTGCTATGCGAGAGCTCGCTGTTGGGGCTCAAGTCCATCCTGATCGTTCACAATACTCCTGAGGCGGGAGCTCAGTCAGGACCAGAGTGTTCGAGGTAGATACGCTACAGTAGGTTCTCGGAGCATAGACGCGCATGTATATGGCAATTGTATTGGCTGTGGTGTGTTTTAACCCAAAGACCGGCTGTGAACTGAGCACTGTGCTGGTTAGGCTCAACGAAATACCTATCTATGGGAGAGGCGTCACTAGAAACGGGACATTGTTCGCCTGTGATTATTCTCGAGATGCCGATCTATCTGCTAATAGCGTAGATGTCGAGTGGGTCACGTGCAGCATGAACGATCATTGCCGTGTTGAACCTTTGTTCTCATCCCCGGGTCATTTCGAATGGGTGGCGTTCCTGCGAATGCGCGGGATTGATAGAAAGTCTTCTGGAAGTACAGTACCACTGGAACTTTCTGGACGCACAGCTCTCAAGTCGAATGGCTGGCTCGAGGCGCGCCACGTTGGCGAAAAGCTCCGGGCTGAAGCAACGAGGCTCGCTTTTATTGCGTCATGCCAGAATATCTTATTTAGAATGACTAAGTTTGAGATCGGAAATATCACCCAGGCTAAAGAGAGCAATGAGATACTGCGTGCTAAGCCGGACGGGTGTGTGCGCTGGGTGACCACAGCATCCGCCCTAAGTCACGTGCGTGCGCGTCCGGCGCGTTTCGAGTCACGCGGACCCTGGATCCTCCACCATTCACAGTTGTCAGTTCTCGCATGAACCATCGCATGGGAGGTAAGTGCGCGCGTTGTTAGATAAGCACCGAGAATGATGAGCGATGCGTCATTTGTAGGAAGCGAAAACTCGTCTTCACCGGGGAGAAACGGGACAGGGTCGGTGTGGACGTCATTCGTCACGATCGGTGTGGGGTATGATTCGCTGGTCGTCGGGCCAGCTGCTTCACGGTGAGCGCGATTTGGTAGAGCGAATCTCGAGGCTGACTGTGTCTGGAGCTGCTTGGTGGCCGAGTACTTGGCTGGACACGCGAGGGCGGGGGCGTTGAGGGCTGCCCTCGGCCCGAGGACGTCATCTTGAGTCCAAGCGTTTGCGACAAGTACTCGGGCTTTGCTTCGGGACATGCCAACCTGAGCCGCGAAGCAAATTCAGTTGCTGCTGTCGAAAGGATTCACTTTGTGGGGCGTACCAAGCCCATGTCTCGAAAGCTGTCTGGTCAGTCGCATCATCCACCTTCGCGCTCTCAGCTGACTGTCCTTAGAGCATGCGCATTGAAATATGACCATTCCATCAGCCTATCACAAGAAATCCCACCCCTCGTTAACATCATCCAAGAGTCAGTATCACTCGTTCTACGTCAATTTCCACGCCAAATTTATGTTCCACAACTACGATTTATGTCGCGCACGAAACTGGGTACATTGTCCCTTGCTCTGGATTCGAATCCATCTAGTCTAGCCTCGTGGCGTACCTCACCATCCAGGCGTTGAAAAAGTGGAGATTCGAGGTTGATGTACCAGGTATGTATCTCTGCGAGTGAGTTAGCAGATATTCCGATTCTGACCGGTGTTTGGGTTGTAGCGCCGAGGGGGATTAGGTCCATTGCAACACATGGAGTAATGGAAGTATATCTAGGGCCGGATTCAGCTATTTTCAATTCTATTGGGGAGATGCCAAGGAGTAACTGCGCTTGGTGGATGAGGTGAGTCCAGTCTGGCCAACTCGAAATTTACTTCAAGCTTTACTTATCCGGACAACGATTCTGCAATAGTCCCTGGTCACCCAACACTTCCGCTCTCCCCGTTCTCCTTCGCTCCCAACCTTTATCCGTCCGACTACAGCATCTACGACGGCTTCTTCCTTATGGCACCTCTTAACAAAACAGCTTTTCGCCGCTCCTGGGGTCTCCGCGAACGTTTCCGCCTAACTCATTCTACACCCTCTTCCTCCTTCTTGTCCAACTCCCCCAGCCCAACCTTCTCATACGCCGAATTCCTCTACACACGTAGCTGTCTCGCTAGTATCGCGCTCAGCCTCACGTTCCTCGTTGCGGCTATTTCCTTAGCGCACTTACCACCCGTGTAATGGACTTTGAAGTAGGTGTTGCTAAAGAGCGGGGACCGACCGACCTTGCAAGTATTGGATGGGGGCTGGTTTGAGGTCTTGAACGTTTCGGAGGGAGGGGGGTAGATGTCAAACATGTGATCAAGGGTCAGGGTGATATTGGTTATCGAGCTCTGGTTCGTACGTTCTTCTTTCCCTTCTGTTTTTGTGGTATTTAATTGTGGGAGTGGTTCCGTAGTGGTATCAGCGAGAGCGTGGTGTTCTCGCTCGATCGGGACACTTTGACGACGATACGGATGGGAAAAGGGATGTTGTCATCTTTGACGGCGTTTGACGGGAGGTTGGCTGAAGCGCTCGGGGCTACTGGGCGGCTTTCGGTTAGGGAAGATGTGGACGTCGCAGACACTGAGATTCGCTGAGCTCAGGGTTTTAATGAGAAGGAGAGACGTTGTATATATGGTTGTAAGGTGGCTAAAATAGATATACACGTTCTGTTTGGGAATGCGCGGTGTGGGACTGGCAATGACATGTAAAGGATGGAGTAATGTACAGGGGTGAGTACGCAACTACCCAAATCGGTCGAGATAGCTATTGTACCTAGATTAAAGAAGTATGTGAACTTTCCAGTGTCCATACCAACTTTCTAAGCGTTTGTATACATACTAGACAATACGTTGACTCTAGGGGCATGAAGACAAGAGAGATCGCTATGGAGCACAAGTAGCGAGGAGAGTGAGAGCTCAATCGTAAAACCAACAGATAGATACCAGCTCAGGAAGAATTGACCCAGACGGTCGATGCCACTCCAAGGAATGAGAGTACCTTGTGCTATTATCTTATTTGAATTCCAACGTAGCCATTTTTACCTCGCATTTTCCACGGTGGTCCCATATGCTTGAGCTTTTGAATGTCTTTCTGTGATCAGGTGAAAAAGTAAAAATGCGGAACGATTGACTTGGTGGGCGAGGAACGGAGGGGAATTTTTTCGATGTCACCCACACCCAGCCGAGTAATAATTTGTGGGTTGTCCAGTTGTTCGTGAGCGACGGCGCTTGTGGACGAAGGACAAGAAGGACCCAATCTTCAATCGGAGCGGCAGTATGAAGAAAAAAAGCAGATTAATCATATAGTTATTCTAGACACCTCTTGAAACGTACAGCACCATCGAAAACACAACGCATACAACCAGCATCGCTTATCTCAATCTCATTGACCGATATGAATGTACGGAACCCAACGTCTAAATGATTTCTCCCCAACTCGCGTCCGCAATGCGCCGACTGCCACAGGCAACGCCCTTGCTACTCGATCACACTTCAGCTCTCCGTCTTCCACAATCTGACCATACACTTGGTTCGTCACAAGGGGTGCGTCAGAGTCGCTGATCGATCACATTGTCCCGATCACGCTCGGATAATTAGGGAAGGGTCGAGTGTAAGAATGTTTAATGGTGGCTTGAGGTTGTTATTTTGGCAGATGGAGAGAGATGGGTAATGGGTGTGACATTCGTTTTGTCTTTCTCGGTTAGAAAGCGCCGCAACGTAGGGCGTAACCCTAAAACGACCAACAAATACAATAGATTCCAAAAACAAAAGGTATCACACTTAGGAGGATGGAGCTCCTGAAAATCCCAAGCCCCCTCTAATTGTTCACAATACACCTGAAGGCGGAAGCTCGATCGAGGCTAGAGTCTTCGAGTCAGATGCAGCACAGCATGTTCTCGAAGCCCTGGACGCGCATGTATATGGCGATTGCATTGGCCGTGGTCTGTTCTAGCCCGGAAACCGACTGTGAGCCGAGCATTGTGCGGAGCTGGCTCGGCGAAATTTCTTGATATGCGAATGGATCTACTATAAATGAGACATCGTTGGCCTGTGATTGATCTCAAGATGCCGATCCATCTGCTGATACAGTAGCGTTGATGTCGAGTGGGCCACGTTCAGCATGAGCGATCATTGACGTAATAAACTGTGCTTTCATCCAGGTCATTTCGAATGAGAGTGGCATTCTTGCAAATGCGCAGCCTGTCTAAAGTGTCCAATGGAAGTCTCACTGGAACATTCTGGACGCGCAGGTTGCAAGCCGAATGGTGGGCTTGAGGCGCGCCACGTTTGTGAAAAGCTCCATGCTGAAGCAAGGAGGCACGTTTTTATTGCATCATATCAAAATCATTCATTTAGGATGAGTAGAAATATCACTTGGCCAAAGAGCTCAACGAGATCGCGCGTACCGAGCGGGATGGATATATGCGCTGGGTGGGAAACACGATTGGAGATAATACGCACATACTTTGGTACTCACTCAATTTATCGAAACTGGGTTTTGAAG
>JANWGL010003443.1:0-19256 GCA_025200755.1 Ceratobasidium sp. C01 | reverse complement strand
CCCCATCTGAGATTCTGGCCAGCGCCCTTTCCGGTACTCGTCTCTGCGACTGGTTCATCTCTATCCCTGTCCCCAGCGTGTGCTCCTCCATCGGCGTGCCAGCCACGCACAAGGTCCTTCCCTACTTTGAGAACTTGAAGAGCAAGCTCTCGAGCTGGGACAAGTACAAGTGCACGAGCGCCGAAACTTGTGGCATGGCGGCCACCAAGACGTTGGACAAGTGGAATCATGTATGCAAGAGTTTTTCCAGAACCGGTGCGCGCCATGCCGACGAGATCGCGTGGGGGAGTGGAAAGAAGAACCGGGATAGATTGCCGTTGGATTGGGGTGGGTGTCTTGAATCCACGAAGAAGGAGAGAGCGCAAGAGCGAGGGGTTAAGGCCTAAGGGGTATTAGTTTCAACCAAATAGTGATAATACTACTGGGCTCACCCATGCTCTGAAAGCTTCCGCCTCCAACAGCTCCTTTCGCAAGCCTCCCCTTTGCGCTTACTGCCTTCGTAACCTCCGTACCGCCCTTCTTGTTATGTTTCTCGATTGCTCGCTGGATAAATTGAGCATCGTCGTCCTCGCTCTCCTCGACCAGCTTTCCCTTTCCTTTTGTCTTCTTCCCATTTGCGAGGGAATTAAATATGTCAACTTGGTCTTCTGATCCATCCGATTCCGCAAGTTCTACGTCTGAGGACTCAGAAACCGAGTCGGCGCTCCGTCTTGTCATGGTCGAAATAGGAAAACAAAATTTGGCGTTTGTCACGTGACACATTGTAAGCGATTGGCTTGAGGCACACTCAGTACTCAGGCCAATAAAATTACTACAAACTCGTTGGGTAGCGCGTTTCTATCCAATTTACGCATTCTTATCATTGAAGCGAAGACATCCGAATGTAAATATGGTTGCTTGATAAACTTCTTCCGGTCACGTGTGGGTCGATGACCGAGCATGCTGACCCGATCGAATCGATTTGGCAAATGAAGCCTGGCTACGACAACGACCGGCAGACGACCCGCCATGGCCCTTTCCAACGTGAACATCCCGTCTTTCAACCAGTTCTCCGAGACTTTGCGTGCGGTTTTCGATAGAGGATTTCAATCTCCCCTCCATATCGCACTGGCAACCGCGATTCCTTTAATTGCGCTTTATTCCACCATACCTGCTCTTTCATCTGGGGTTATCTCCAAGCCAAAGCGCTATCCTTCGCTTGAAACCTTGGTCGTTGACGATAAATCAAAGCTTGGCGCTCTCAAGAAGCGCGCACACGACATTTATCCCAGCGACCTCTACGGTCCTGGTCACTCGGTTGATCTCCCCAACGGTAGGGTCGTATACTGGCTCCTCGGCCCTGAGGATGGCAAACGGGTACATACCCATCCATATTTTCACGTGATCTAATTTAACGAAGAACACATAGGTGGTTCTCATCCATGGAATTTCCATGCCGTCGCTGGTCTGGAAACGCGTCGCCTCAAGGCTCGCAAAGGCTGGTTTCCGTGTCCTCATCTATGATCTATACGGCCGAGGATATAGCGAAGCGCCCGATGCCCAGACTACAGTATATGATGCAGACTTATACATAACTCAACTCGCACTTTTGATGCAAGCCGTTGGCTGGCGTAGATCGCGCATAGTAGGCTTATCAATGGTGGGCCGATATGCACATAAACTCTTCTATTTGAACTAACAAAGGACTGGGTAGGGAGGAGGAATTGCAAGCGCTTTTGCTGCAAAGTTCCCTTGGCTGGTCGAATCAAACGTCGCTTTTATCGCTAGCGTTGGGGTTATGGAGGGGGCCCTTGGAGGGGTGCTACCATATGTACTTGGTTCTCCTACAGCCCAGCGCTTCCGCCACAGCCGATTTGGACAGGTATGCTTCTGCTAACGTGGTGATTCTCCCACTGAATAAAGTTGACGCTTTCATTGTGTAGTTGCTGTTCACTCCCGCTCCACCTCCCGATCCTCTAGCAACGCTATCCTCTGCTGAAAAGCTTTCCAAGAACCTACAAACAATCGTCGCGCTCCAAGGAGCCTTGCTCCCAGGCTACACTGCTGCGGTAGCTGCTTCCTTGTTCGTTGGTCCGCTCCGAGGACTCGAGAAGGATTTCGAGAAAGTAGGAAAGCTGAAGAGTGTCAAAATACTGCTTATCTGGGTAAGTTATACTTTTTTCTGTCCGATTTACCACATTCTTACACACTGAATCGTCCCACCCACAGGGAAACAAAGACGAGATTGTGAGCTACAAGTACGCAGAGAAGATCAAGGGCTTGATACCCCATGCTGAGCTGGTTACCGTGGACGGTGCGGGGCACTCGGTCTGTGTCACCCACTCGGAGACGGTTGCAGATGCTTTGATCAAGTTTTTGAAGTTGTAAGCTGCTAGTCCTGGACTAAGCGCATATATTTGGTTGAAATGGTTGTGAACGAAACGAGTGCTGAACATTATATTTCTTGTATACGAACAGCCTGGAATAAAATAAAAACAAACACATGAGTCAAATCTATTTGGGCTGTACGATATAGAGTTCTGCGCCAAGAAACAACCCGGACTTAGCCTGTTCTAGCTCATCTCACGTCGCAAACTGATCGAACTCGGAAACGAGCGTCGATCAGGCCCAGCACGTGATTTGCTCGGCTTCGGTGAAACCACGATCGCCGAGACTAGGTCGCTCACTATTTTTCCGCGCGCGACCTGCAAGCTTGCCCGCAACCATGGTATCGTAGCGCGACCTAGTGGGCAAGGGCTTTCGGTTGGGGCGAGGCGCCACATCCGACAGGATCGGGATGGGTACGCTTAATTGAGATCAAGTTACTAATCCCTGAGGTTGAGTTACTAATCCATCCAGTCCTGAAAGACTATCCTCACTCAGCTCGGGCACCCCAGCCCGGGCGACGACATAACTTGATAACATGTTACAGACAACCATCCCTGTTTTCTTCGCTCGTATCTCGCTGTTCTACTCGGTTTTGAGGGTCAACTACGTGCTTCGCACATTTCAACCTAACAATCAGCGTTGCAAGCGCCACTTTCTTATCTAGTGCCCCCGCATTTCATCCCCGTGCTATCTGGGGAATACTGTACTCTAAGACAAGTTAGTCGGCTAAACGAGTAATCCGGCCCCGCTTGGCCGGTTGTCTGGACTCTTTAAACGCTCACCGGTTGTACATTTAAACCCAACCCTTAGAGGGCACCTCCTTCCTTCCCCCTCGTCCAGCCAACGTCTTCAACTCGAGTTGTACCATGTCTAACTCAGAGCTGCCGACCGCTGGCAGCGGGGCTGGCGTACCTGTCTCGCCCACTCTCACGCAGGAATCGCAACCAGCCGTGCAGAACATGCGAGGCTCAGGCACAGTTGACGATCCGTTTGTTGTTGACTGGACTGGGGACGATGACCAAGGGAACCCTCTCAATTGGAAGAAGTCGTACAGGTACATGCTAGGTGGCCTGGTGAGGGGGATTTAACTCGACCTAGCCTACATAAACCCGTGGTCTGAAATTCAATACCCCGACTGACGCTCGGCATGCTTATAGATCGGCGTATCTGCCTTTTGTGTAACATATGCCTCGAGCGCCTATACGGGTGGACTTAATGGGATCATACACGATCTTGACACGACGATAGATATTGCTCTCCTCGGTCTGGCTCTTTACGTCCTTGGGTTTGGGCTCGGTCCCCTTGTGTGGGGACCCCTCTCGGAGGCACGTACATATGCACACTAGAGGTCAATTAATTCTTATTGGACAATATTTGGCCTGTAGGTTTACGGCAGACGCCCCATCTTCTTCGCTTCATACATTCCTTACGCCTTGTTCCACCTCGCGAGCGCACTGACACCATCCGTTGCCCCTCTCATGGTCTTTCGTCTACTCGCAGGAGCATTCGGCGCCTCCATATTCAGCGTTCCTGCGGGTATAGTCGGAGAACTATTCTGGCCGCACGAGCGTGGCCCTGTTGGTTTACTGGTTTTGGCAGTCAGCCCATTGCTCGGTCCGGTATTTGGGCCTTTTATTGGGGTAAGCACTAACTTTAGAAGGCCTTGCCAAGAGACACTACTTATAGATGCTTGTTTACAGGGGTTTATCTCTCAGTCCGGGCCGAAAGGCTGGCGCTGGAACTTCGGCGTGATGTTCTTTTTTGCGGTCGCCGTTTTTCTTGCGGTTGCGTTTGTACCAGAGACCGTAAGTCGTAAAGTCGCCTTCTCCTTCTTACTAGCTGCATACTGATTGAGAGTCAAAGTTTGCGCCAGTGCTTTTGCGTAGACGAGCCGAGAAGTTACACAAAGAGTCCGGTGGGAAGTTACATTACGTTAGCAAGTTCGACGTTCAAGGCAGGAAGAAGCCTCTCACTACGCTGAAAATCGCGCTCAGCCGTCCTTTCTGTAAGTGCCGCCCCTGCCATTCACCTACTTGAGCTCACTGTTGCCTTAACCACAGCGATCTTATTCCACGAACCGATCGTACTCGTTCTTTCCATTTATATCGCTCTAATCTACGGCACACTTTACGGCCTCTTCGCAGCCTTCCCTATAGTGTTTGGCTCCCACCGTCACTGGAGTCCGGGCGAAAGCGGTCTCGCATTCCTCGGAGTTGGCCTTGGCGTATGCATTTCAATCATGTTTGCACCCATGTTCAATCGCCGTTACATGAAGGCCGCCCAAAATGGGCACGTCCAACCTGAAGAACGATTGGTGATGTGCTGCGTGGGTGCGGTACTGTTGCCAGTGTCCTTGATCTGGTTCGCTTGGTGAGTCTCTGGAGGTATGGAACTGTAACAGGATGGAGGCTAAGATTAACTGAATCAAGGTCAACGTATACATCTGTGCATTGGATCGTACCAATCCTCGCAGGAATTCCATTTGGAACCGGAATCATCTTTACCTTCACGTCTGTGGTAGCATACCTCGTCGAGTGAGCCCACATCGTCGCGCATACACAGATCGAAACTAACTCGTTTCCACAAGCGCATACACCCTCTATGCGGCAAGTTGTCTAGCGGCGAACAGCGTCCTCCGTAGCGTTGTTGCATTTGCCTTTCCACTTTTCGTACCCCGGTTGTTCGAACGAGTCGGGGACCAGTGGGCGTGCATGATTTTCGGATTCATGGCCTTGTTTTGTCTTCCCATGCCGTTCCTGATCTATGTGAGTGCTTGTGATATGGACAATTCGGCTAGACTGACAATTTGACCAGAAATACGGACCCATTATTCGCTCCAAGTCCAAACTCATCGAGCTGAGCCACGTTCCGACGCAAGCCAAACCTGCTTCGCCTAATCCTAGCGAAGGGAAGAAAGAAGAGGTATGATGGTAGTTAGAGAGTCGAAAGGTATTAGTATCGGGTGCATTTCAGTCAATTCCGTCTTAAAGCCGTATGTAGCGATTAATATTGGTGATCACATACCCGTCAAAAATCTGACAGAGCAAAAAGAGAGAACTCGTACCCAGCACGATTTAGAATACTACCGGCCACGCAGCCAGCTTACTAGCTGACTCTCGCTTGCGGCTAGCGTCGGCGTGTTCGTTGGTGGTCGCCCCCCAGGAAGTTAGACCCATTTAGTTCGAAGGAGGGAATGAAACCAGACAAAGACAAGTTATAAGTTTGTTCAAAACAGGACATTCGCAAAAGATAATAAAGCATGGACGTGTGGGAAAAGATTTATCAGATTCAGGGTCCGATAAACATAAGCGCTGAGACAAGCAAGAGCATAATGGGGGCTCGGACACAGATAAACACACGGGTACCCGGACGCAGATGAACCCACGGGTACTCGGACGCAGCTCAAACGTATAGCCATAGGGTTCCAGCTGTCGGGACGACGGGTACTTAATGCTAGTATTCATTAATAATCAACTGGCCGTGACCGATTCGGTGACAACTACACACGCATATAAGCCGCGGAAAATGGCCGCAGGTTATGCCCCTGGTCGGATCTCTGCTTTGCGAGGTTGATGTCCGGGTTGCCCATTCCGCAATCATAGTGCGGTTCGACTGTGAGCGTCTGTTTCTGATTCGCCTACACGGATTAAGGAGGCGGTGCGTTTTTGGAGTGGCGGGGTAATGGACGCAGTGTTGGGTCTTTTGCCCTGAAAGCTCGTTCCGAGAGGCTAAGTACTCAAATTTGCTGGGTGAATGCAGTACATTATTGGACACCGAATCGAGAGGTTCTGAGTCTTGGCACGCGATCACGTTGGATAGGACGGATGCCCCAACCCGATCGGTCCAGTCCTTGCTTGCCAGCCTCCTATAAAGCCTCTACCTTGAGCCTCAATTCCTTCATCGTGTCTCTTGTTCTCATCTCTTAGATTGCTTCTCACTTTAATAATCCTACCCATTCTCGTCATGCCTTTCTCCGTTGTACGCCTTGCTGTTATTGCTGCTACTCTCTTCGGAGCCGTCAATGTTTCTGCTGCTCCCGTTGAGAGCGAGCTTACGACTCGCGGTGCTGCCAAGGTCATTACCAAGTGCACCAAGCCCAAGACTGTTGCGTTAACGTACGAAATTCTTTCGACTTTGTTTTCTCACTTCTAACTGATTGAATGCAGCTTTGACGATGGCCCATACACCGCCAACAAGAAGCTCGTGGACCTGTTGGACAAGAATAACGCCAAAGGGTATGCGCATTTCTCAAATATTCGAGCCAAGCTCAGCTGAACTCTTCGAAATAGAACCTTCTTCTTCAATGGCGATAACTGTGAGCTCAATTTCAGACCTCTTCCAAGTCGACACAGTACTCAAATGTTGCCTTTCAGACGGGTGTATTTATGATTCCGCCAACGCTGCTCGCGTCAAGTACGCGTACGACAAGGGACACCAAATCGCCTCCCACACGTGGAGCCACGCGCATTTGAAGACTTTGTCGGGAGGCGCTCTGAAGTCTGAGTTCACCAAGACTAACGCTGCCATCGAGAAGATCACCGGGGCAGTTCCCGCTTTCATGCGTCCTCCTTATGGCGAGTACGACGACGATGTTAGGTATGTTGCAGGTGCTGTTGGCCAAAGTGGTATGTTTTATTCCCAATTGTTTTCTCTGCCTGTTTTTGACCCTTCGATCCTCAGTTGTTATCTGGGACTTCGACTCCGGCGATTCTACCGGCGCGTCGGTACGAGTGATTTTAACAACTTTCCTCGTTCAAGGCTAACATGTTCTATAGCCTTCTCAGTCCAAGAAGAACTACGACAAATGGCTCAAGAAGAACCCCAGCAACATTTTGACTCTGAACCACGAGACCGTTGGTAAGTCCATACCTATTCTTGACTTATTAATAAGTGCTCACAATCCTTTATTCACAGCTTCTACTGTGTTAGTACGCGTTTACTTATTCCGGAGATCTTGACTAACTCTTAAGTATCAGTGACAAAGTTATTCCGTACGCTATCAAGAAGCTCAAGGCCAAGGGTTATAAGCTGGTCACTGTCGCCGAGTGCCTCGGTCAGTCGCCATACCAGTCCACTGGAGAGCCTGCCGCCCGCGACGTAAGCGTTCCTACATACTTCCCACTCAAAGCAGCACTAACGACCTGCATGCAGAGCACCTGGAAATGTTAAAGTCTCGAATAATATTGTTGTTTCATCGCGCTCTACGCAAGGACATCTGTTTCATCATTCATTGTTTGTTATCGTACAGGACATGTCTGACTAGCGATTCTATCATTTGGACTACGTGTATGTTGTTAGTGTACTTACCTCCGCTCTTTGTAATGTCAACACCGACCATTGGCTCTTTATCGTTCGACGGACGCGTGAGACGGTGTTGACGGACACATGCGGGGTAGCACTTCCGTTGACGGGTTGGTCAGGGATAAGACGCGAAATTCATTTTTGCCCGATCCGATTCCTTTTTTTATTTAAAGAAATCAGTCATTAACCGGATGTAGTATGCTTGGGACAAGGTAAGCGTGTAGTAGAGCAAAAGAGACAATCCACACATGGTATGACTTAGAGTGCAACTATCCACGCAACCAGCATGCTAGCTTGCTTCGCTTGCGGTCAACATATTTGTTGCGGAAGCCGCAGGCTTGAACGTTTGCAGTCGCCAAGAGGTTAGGTACATTGAGTTTGTCTGGAAGCAATTAAATCGGACAATTTAAATTCGTTCAAAACAGGACATTCACAAGAAGGTATGGGAGTGACTAGAGTTTGGCTGTAGAGTAGTCCGCAAATCTGTTGCATTGTCGGAGAAATTAGTAACTGCTCGTCGTTGCGAGCTATTGTACCTACCGCCCTACATCTCCACGATATGCGAGCGGCTCGCCCCAGGACATTCCGCACACCCCTTGCGAGAGCTCATCCTCAGTAGGTAATGCTCAGCCCCAAGGTGTGGGTCCCATCCCAATCCAGCCGTCGCCATTGGCTAGCACAGGCCCCAGGATATGCTCCCACCCAATGCGAGAGCCTGAGCTCCGCCCCAGGATGGAGAGATTAATGTCCCACTCGATGTGCTGCCGAGACATATCCAAGCAGGGAGAGTCCAAAGTAGATAGGGCTAGGAGGTATGCCCCTGGTTAAAGCAGAGGAGTGCTCGTTGAATGCTACCGAAGCGCCTTCAACAACTTTGACTGAGGAAAAGACTGAGCAACCTACCTGGAAGCAGTCCATGGGTCGCTGGATCATAAGATAGCAAGATGCAAGATGTGGTTATGGTTGCGGGCAAGCTGGGGTAGTGGTTTGGGTTTGAAACGTCCATCCCGCTGGGTGGCTTTATACATCGCGCAGGGGGGCCGTGCACTCCTGTAGGAGAGTAGATATGCTAAATATAACTTGGCGCGCCAAGAATACACAATCCCCGCCCCTATCAAGGAGAATCAGCCCCTACCTCGTAAATAGAGTCTTGGCAACTAGGGATGAACGAGAAAGATGCTTACAGCCTATATTACCGACTCTATGCTCTCGGATGCGAGATACAGATCAGTGAGCAAGCAAAGGTAGACGTCGGGGTTTGTTTACATATGTTTGCACCGACGCGGGTTCCCAAACTACACCATTAGGGCATGCTAGCGAAGAAACGACGTCATGATGAACCAATTCCCTTGAGTGGGTAAGCAGGGATATGCTTGGCGGTCTCGGCACCCCCTATCCAGAAGGATTTACGCGCGGGTTTGTGGGTCGCGATCTCACTTTCTCAGTTGTAAGAGATAACTATCTCGGAAGGTGTTTGTTTGGCATACACGCTCTGAAATAAGACACATGTTTTGTACCCCGCACGTGGCAGAAGATTTCGTTGAATGTGATAGCGTGTCAGTGTTTATCTCACATGAAAGATAGCATAGGTAAGCCAATATGGGAATTCAAGTCCTCGCTAGTAAAACAAATAGATATGCGAGCTGGTTGTTATTCTGTAAATTGAGTTCTGTGAGGATCCTGTAGGAAATCTAACATCGCATTCCGATAGGATTGTCGACCATAATGGATCGTCGGGATTAAAGTGCTCGAAAGTAGGGTTCTCGAGCTGGGGCACCGCCCTCGGAATTGACGTGAACCACTGGACATGCTCGGAAGGCGTACAATGGAGATCGAGCGTATTTGAACGGCAAAGGAACGAGCGCATCGCGTTCAAGTAGTCAAGGTTTGGTATGGCAGACGTAGTCATACTGAACGGCTGCTCCACCGGCGCAAGTAACGATAGTACATTAGGGTACGTTTCAGCACACGAGGAAAAGAGCGTCAAATGTTGGAGACCAACGAATGGGGTATGTTCAGGGGGGTCGCCTAGCCTTATAACATCGATGTTGATCAACGATAATACGCGCAACGCTGGGTTCAAACCCCAAATCAATGCGATCGTGTGTTGAGTAATCCGGTATCCGGGGATCACTAAAAAGTCTAGGTATAGCTCTGTAAGGCCAGAGCAAGTCTCAAAGTAATGCTCCAGGTCAAACATATTTTCCAGTCTGAGAACCCGAACGGGGGACACAGGCTCAGCAGGGTGACTATGTGGCGGCGCGATGGACTGTCCGCGTGGCGGGACCAGCGCCAAAATATATCGAGTGTAGATCTCGTGGTCCAGAGATGAAGGACACCCGACGCCTGAGGTACAAGTGCAAGTACCCCAGTAACAAAATCACGTAGAAGTACTGGAGATGGATATTGATTAGAAAGGTCGCTAAAGCCAATCTTGCAGCATCGAATTCGACCGGGGAGCTGATCCAAAAACATCGTCGCTTGATTCACCCCGAATTCTAGATCCCATTCCGTACTTGGTAATTTTATATCGACATCAAGTGAAGCGCCTGCTGAGCGTTCGACCCAGACGAGTGCTCGTTTGTAGTATGCATTGGCGTATTCGTCACTTATAGGATCAATGTGAGACCACAGCGAAGGCATACCCAGCGCGACTTCTCGCCATAAACGGCATACGCGAATAAGCACGGATCCACGTTCTGGGTGAGTACCGCGCACACAGTATGTGTGGGCTGTTAAGAATATCTGACTCAGAATCTCGAGGGGCAGACGCTCGATTGGCACGGAGGGGTTGGGGAGATCGTTCGCCAATGATAGGATCTGGATCTGTGTGCTGATCCGCAGCCATACTCTAATCCATATGATCGTTTATCAGTGTTTATAGTAAGCCTTATCAAGTGATCTGAGTGATGCCTCACCTAGTGGGCGATGTGGTGGGAGCAGGTAATTTATCTATGTGGTAGTGGTCAGCTGATGTTTACTTGCTAACGTATGTAAGCCGCATCCTTAAATGGGGGCTGGCTCGAGGCGAGGTTTTTGGGTGCGATCTCGGTCCCTCAGTCGTAGGAATACCTAGACCTGAGAGGTTTCGTTTTGCTTACACGCCTTATACTAGCGCATATATATACTTTAGTCTTACGTGGCTGAAATATCCGTTGAATGCGATAGCGTCCAAGCGTTTGTCCCACATGAAAGATGGCATAGAGGTAACATCGGAATACACGTATTTGCGGCAACAGAACCACTAATAAAACAGGTATGTATACGAGCTGGTCGTTATCCTGTAAACAGAATTATACCGCATTCCTGGAGGGAAGATATTCTTATAGTCAGACAAGATTGTTGACCGTAATGGGTCGTCAAGGTTGAAGTGCTCGAAGATCGGGATTTCGGGCTGAGGCGACGGTCTTGGGATCGATGTGAACCACTCGACACATTGGGAAGGTCTGCAACGCAGGTCGAGCGTATTTGAATGACAGAGAAACAAGCGCATCGTGTCCACGTAATGGGAGCTTGGTATAACAGATGCAGTCATGCTGAACGTCTGCTTTCTGGGCGCAAGTAATGATAGTACGTTGCGGAACGTTCCAGTATCTGAGGAAATGAGCGTCAAATGTTGGAGGCCATCGTACGTGGGATGATCAGGAGTGTTGCCGGGCCTGACATCGAGGTTAATTATAGATAATACGCATAATGCTGGGTTACAACTTAAAACCCATGCGATCTCCTCTTGGGCGGCCCAATATGTGGGGGTCTCTAAAAAATCTAAGTACAGCTCGGTCAGGTCATGGAATTTCTTGCAATGCCCCAGGTCGAGTACGTTTTCCAGTCTTAGAACCTGAACGGAGGGCGAAGGTTCAGTCGAGTGACTGGGTGGCGGTGCAATAAGTTGTTGCCCAGGTGGCGGGGACCAACGCCATATTATATCAGGTGCAGATCTCGTGGTCCAGAGGTGTAGGACAGACAATGTCTGAGAGACAAGTGTTCCAGCAATATCAAGTAGAACTTTCTCGGATGTATATTGGTCGCAGGCGCTGTTGCAGCCAATCTTGCAGCATCGAATTCGATCGGAGAACTGAGTCAAAAATATCGTCGCTCTCGAAGTACCAAATGTTGTGTTCCATTCCGTAGTACCTGATAGTTTTATATCGACGTCGAGTGCAGCACCAGCTGAACGTTCGACCCAAACGAGCGCTCGTTCGTAGTATGCAAGAGATTCGTCGCCGTCGAGCACGAGGTCAATATGAGACCACAGTAGGGGCATACCCAGCGCAAGCTCCCGCCATGAGCGGCATACACGAAGAAGGACGGACCCGTATTCTGAGGGAGATTCGCATACACAGTATGTGTGGGCCACCAAGAATATTTCACTTAGAATCTCTAGGGGCAAACACTCGATTGGCGCATAAAGTTTGGAGGGACTTTTCGCCACGACAAGGTCTATAGGCTGATGCGTAGCCATGCCCTAATTCCCACAGTCGTCTGTCAGATTTGGGTCTTACCTATTTTGAAGTGTGCCTTACCTACTTAATGGACGATGTGGTGGGGCAGCAAGAACCAAAACGTCACGTGATAGCAAGCAACGGAAGCGCCAACTACTGCCGTTTATAAGCACCCAAAACGGAGATTGGTTTCAGGCAAGGAGTAGTTATGGTCGTGGGTAAGGTGGGTATAGTTTAAGTTTAGACTGTTTGTCCTGTCGGGTGGCCTCACGCATCACGTAGGGACCCGTGCACTCCTGTGTGAGAGCGGAGACGCTTAATATAGCTTGGCGCGCCAGGGAGGGTACACAATCCCCGCCCCTATCAGGGTAAATCAGCTCCCGCCTCGCGAATTGAGACTTGGCAGCTAGGCATTAGCACGGAAGTGCTGCCCCGCATGTGTCCGTCAACACCGTCTCACGCGTCCGTCGATTGATAAAGAGCTAATGGTCGGTGTTGACATTACAAAGAGCGGAGGTAAGTACACTGACAACATATACATAGTCCAAATGATAGAATCGCTGGTCAAACATGTCCTTTCCGATAACAAACAATGAATGATGAAACAGATGTCCTTGCGTAGAGCGCGATGAAACAACAATATTATTCGAGACTTTAACATTTCCAGGTGCTCTGCATGCAGGTCGTTAGTGTCGCTTTCAGTGGGAAGCATGAAAGAACGCTTACGTCGCGGGCAGCGGGCTCTCCGGTGGACTGGTATGGCGACTGACCGAGGCACTCGGCGACAGTGACCAGCTTATAACCCTTAGCCTTGAGCTTCTTGATAGCGTACGGAATAACTTTGTCACTGATACTTAAGAGTTAGTCGAGATCTCAGGAATAAGTGAACGCGTACTAACACAGTAGAAGCTGTGAATAAACGATTGTGAGCACTTATTAATAAGTCAAGAACAGGTATGGACTTACCAACAGTCTCGTGGTTCAGAGTCAAAATGTTGCTGGGGTTCTTCTTGAGCCATTTGTCGTAGTTCTTCTTGGACTGAGAAGGCTATAGAACATGTTAGCCTTGAACGAGGAGAGTTGTTAAAATCACCCGTACCGACGCGCCGGTAGAATCGCCGGAGTCGAAGTCCCAGATAACAACTGAGGATCGAAGGGTCAAAGGCAGGCAGGGAAAACAAGTGGGAGTAGGACATACCACTTTGACCAACACCACCTGCAACTAGCCTAACATTGTCGTTGTATTCGCCGTACGGAGGACGCATGAAAGCGGGAACTGCTCCGGTGATCTTCTCGATGGCAGCGTTAGTCTTGGTGAACTCAGCCTTCAGAGCCCCTCCCCCCAGAGTCGTCAAATGCGCGTGGCTCCACGTGTGCGAGGCAATTTGGTGGCCCTTGTCATATGCGTACTTGACGCGAGCAGCATTAGCAGAATCATAAATGCATCCGTCTGAAAGGCAACATTTGAGTACTGCGTGGATTTGGACGAGGTCTGAAATTGAGCTCACAGTTATCGCCATTGAAGAAAAAGGTTCTATTTGGAAGGATCCAGTTTAGCTCAACTTTAAGGGCCATAAAAAATACGCATACCCTTTGGCGTCATTCTTGTCCAACAGGTCCACGAGCTTCTTGTTGGCGGTGTATGGGCCATCGTCAAAGCTGCATCCAATCAGTTAGAAGTAGAGAAAGCAAGATCGAAATAATTGCGTACGTTAACGCGACGGTCTTGGGCTTGGTGCACTTGGTAATGAGCTTGGCAGTAGTGCGGGTCCCAAGATCGCTCTCAACGGGAGCAGCAGAAACACTGACGGCTCCGAAGAGAGCAGCAGCAATAACGGCAAGGCGTACAACGGAGAAAGGCATGACGAGAATGGGTAGAATTATTAAAGTGAGAAGCAAGCTAAGAGATGAGAACAAGAGGCACGATGAAGGAATTGAGGCTCAAGGCAGAGGTTTTATAGGAGGCTGGCAAGCATGGGCTGGACCGATCGGGTTGGGGCATCCGTCCTACCCAACGTGATCGCGTGCCAAGACTCAGAACCTCTCGATTCGGTGTTCAATAATGTACCGCATTTACCTAGTTAATTTGAGTACTTAGCCTCTCGGGACGAGCTTTCAGGGCAAAAGACCCAACACTGCGTCCATTACCACGCCACTCCAAAAACGCACCGCCTCCTTAATCCGTGTAGGCGAATGATTGCGGAATGGGCAACCCGGACATCAACCTCGCAAAGCAGAGATCCGACCAAGGGTATAATCTGCGGCCATTTTCCCCGGCTTATATGCGTGTATAGCCGTCACCGAGTCGGTCATGGACGGCAATATATCGCAAACCGCCGGCCGGTTGATCATTAATAAATATGTCAGCCATTAACAGGTATTATAAATTATTATTGCGTGCCCTGCTAACCGTATGGTAATGAACCAAACATCCGGCGGACATCGTAACCTGCTTTTTTTGCTGTCTTTTCTGGTTTATCTACAATCTGGATGATGCATATAAGAACGCTCAAAATGTACTAAGTTTGGTGTAGTGTCCATACATGTAAATAGACCCCGACGTTCGCCTTTGTTTACTCATTGGGCTGTATCCCCTTGCACTCGTGAGCATATAGCCATGAGGTTAGGCTGCACGTATCTGTCTCGCTCAAACGATGGATGATTACTGATTTGTCTGTTCCAATGCAACAAATCGGCGGACCGCTCCAGAACCAAGATTTAGCCACCTCGTAAATGTCTTGTCCACAGTAAGGGCATAACCAGTACAAGCTCTCGCCATGAGCGGCATACACGAAGGAGGGCGGACCCATATTCTGGGGGTGAGTCACAGTATGTATAGGTCATCGCGAACATCTCACTCGGAGTCTCTAGGGCGAGACGCTCGATTGGCGTTTGGCGTTTGGCGTTTGGCGTGACTGTTCACCGTGATATAGCCAGTGTGCTGGTACGTAGCCATAGTCTAGTTCGTATAACCGTCTATCAGAATTTAAGCCTTGTCTAGACTGAATTATTCTTCGCCCAGTGTGTAGTGCGACGGAGGAACGTAGAACCAAACCGTCACGCGACAGTGGTTCGCGTAAGCGCCGGGAACAACCAAAATCGACTTCACACGCATCCCAATAGATAGAGTAGCATTTTTCGACAATACCCTTAAAATGAAAAGCTTGAAGATTACACCACTTGCAAAGTACAAACTACTACAAGATAGCAACACATCTACACACAACAAGTAAACATCCTCCTACCCCCAAACGAACATACATCGCCCACCCTCGCAAAAGCGCTCGCCCCCATATTATGAAGATGGCGCAAGTATCGCCTGCGGCGTCACCCCCTGCCCCTCCAGGTAATGCAGCAGATCCCTCACGAGCGAAATCTGATCCTCAATCGACAGGCCGGAAACGATCGTTTGTAGAACACCACCGACAGTGACCTGGTGTATGCGCACGACCGAGGAGAGGTACACATATGAGAACATACCCATCAAGAATCTGCGGGCAAAGTCAGATTAAATATTGAATGGGATCAAGGGGAGGTTAGACGTACTGGCAATCCATCCGATCCGTCATTCCTCCGTGTCCTGGAATACTGTGCCCAAAGTCCTTGATATCAAACGCGCGTTTGAACCCAGAGGCGAAGAAACCTCCAAATGGCGCAACGAGTGAGGCGAAAGTGGCCATGATCAACGCGTGAAGTTGGAACGGCGCATATGGAATCGTGCGGAGTGGGTGGCCGAGCTGCGGAGATGGGTGGGTCGTTAGAAGAAACAAAGAGAAAAAGCGAGGGCAGCACATACGAAAGGAACCAGTGCATTCCCGAGTGGGGCCCAGACATTGTATTCCTTCCAGATGAACACAGGGTTCGGCTGGCATACCACGTTCGACCAAGACGAAGTGCCTAGATCACGGACAGGGCAGATAAAGTAGTTGTACCGCATAAAGATGGTTGCCCACTACCGGCGGGGTAACTTTCAGTATTAACACATCGTTGAACTATTAAAAGGGCTTACGATATATCCGAAAAGTAAGGTGCTGAAAAACGAGCCAACGAAACCTTCAACGGTCTTTTTGGGACTGAGTTTGAAGAGCGGTGTTTTACCGAAAGTCATACCTGTGGCAACAGTTAGTGTTGTGCGAGAGGGAAGTTGTAAAAGGCGTACCCCAAATGTAAGCGAATACGTCGTTACAGATGACTAGGGAGGCCGGAAGCCAGAACCAGATTAGCCCCTCAAGAATATTGTTCACGATAAAGTGACTATCAACCTCATTTAGTATCTGAATAGCGGCCTGCAGTCCACTAATACTAACCTGGAGACAACGACAATGAGCAGGCTCATATGCACCCAGCAGAACAGCCCAAACTGTTGCTTGAGGTATTCGCGCTTTAGGCTACCGACGAACCCAACAAGTCCTATTCATAAAGCATATTTGTAAGTAACTATCTCAACTTGGTATCTGGGAACGCACCGATAGTGTATAGCATAAAGCTAATAAACCGGTGATTCGTCGCAAACGGCAAAAACGAGGCCTCGGCAAAAATTACATGCTACAGAGTACCGCGTCAGTCACCACGTAGCTAAGATGGCCTGACAGTACATACCTTGAAATAGTATATTATACTTTCTCCATATAAGAAGTAGTTGGTCACAGCGAAGAAATACCAGTTGAAAGTTTTGCTCCATGGGTCGCGTGCGGCCCTTCCGTCGATCTCGCTTTGGCTATTCGATGTCTTCCGGCTCGTCAATGCAAATAGTGCCGTGACTTCCCGATAGACAATAGTCTGGCATAACATAACGAGTAAGATAAGATAGGCAGGGCCGAGTGCCATCAAACCTGCATCAAAGTTAATAAATCTTCCGCCAGCAAATCAAAAAGGAAACTCACCAAAAAAGCCACCGATCATGACGAAAGTCCATATTGTGCGCGTAATAGCACTCTGCATCCTCTTTCCTCTCTCATGGTCTGTCCCATTTCCTGGTCCAGCGACAATATGCGGCCGAACCTCGTGGACTCCATGCGAATCCTTCCTCACCTCCAGCTCGACTTTGCTTTCCTTCGGTAATGGCTCGGTAGGTATCGGATTATCGGCCTTTCGTTTGCGAGAACCCAACCCAGGAGAAATCGGCTGAGGAATGTCCGAAGGAAGATTGGGTGAAAATGGAGGTTGGGCGGGGACCTGGCGCGCTGACGTCACAATTGGTGGCGGGACCGAAGATATTGAAATGGAAGGGACCTCAATGGTCGGCTCGACACGTGGCTCATCTGCAGGGGGTGGAGGTGGAGGCGCGTCGGGCTCCGTGGCAGGCGTGGGGACCTCATTTTGGGGTGAAGCTGCATCAGGCGTCCGAGGACGTGCTTTCGCTGCCTTTCTCGACGCGATTCGCGCCTCCTTCTGTGCGCGTTTCTTAGCGCTTTTCGTGAGGGTCGTAGGAGTTCTGAAAGATTAAAAATATATTAGCAGTGAGCTGGCACAACCGAATAGCGCAAATGGTCGACTAACGACTTGAGAGCGTCCGAGTCGGTATTGGGGGTATCGAGCTCAGCGTCGGACTCGGACTCGGGCTCTTCAACGTCGAGATAGTTGAACGACGGCCTGGGTTTGAGTTCGGCCCGCGACATGGTGCTGAGAGAGCTGAGCGTGTGCGGAGAGACGCGTGCCAGACGTCATCTAAAATGCTCGTCCACGGTTCGGCGCTCCACCTCGGCGCTTCACCTCAAGCGCTTATTTTGCCAACGACCATGAGCGAATTCTGGGTGTCCAAGGTAAGCCCTACCCAAATGGTTTAATTTTATTCTGACTTTATACTAGAAACGGTACTGGTGTAAATACTGTGGTATTAGCATTGCAGACGATGCGCCTTCTCGCCAGCACCATGAAACAGGCATGCGCCACAAAGGTGCTGTTGACCGCCACATTCGGGACATCTACAAGACCAGCGAGCGACGCAAGAAAGACGCTGCAGAAGAAGCTCGTGAGATAGCTCGTGTTGACGCGGTACGTCCCCGCCCCCTCTACTCTATACTAGCGCCACCTACTTATTCACGAACATAGGCAGCGCGGGAAGCATACGCAAAAGACATAGGCAGCGGTGCAGCGGCCTCCTCCACCGCATCCGCCTCCACTTCAGCCCCTCCGAAACCCTCCGATGCACCCAAACTCCCGCCTAAAACAGCCGATAAATTCGCCAACTACTCAACAGCCGAATCCCTCGGCTTCGTTGACGAATCCATCGCTGAGGCGGAACGAAAACGTACAGAAGGGCTTGTGGGGGACTGGGAACTTGTCATTCCCACACCTTCTGCCTCCGCACGTTCCCAGGAGCCAATCGAAGAAGCTCCTAGACGTGTGCTCCAGGCTGCTGCAACAGAGGAACAAGCTGCCGCTGAGAGCAGTCGGAACTACCGTGTAGGGGAACGCAAGGTTGGAGCAGGGTTGGAAGAACTGTGGGAACCCGATGTACCCATTCGGTTAAAGGTCAAGGGGGAACAGCAAGACGGCGAAGTGAAGCAGGAGGCAAAGGTCAAGACGGAGATTGATTATGGACTCCCGAAGGCAACGGAGATGCCCGTGTGGAAGGCTAAAGGATGGTCGAAGCCTGGAGAGGTTAAGCACGAAGTTACGGAGGAGCCAACATCTGAAACTCCGGTGGATACGACGTCCGAAGCGCCAACGGTGACCATACCACAGCCTCCTGTTGCCACCGAACCAGAGGAGCCTCCGGTCAAAAACGAGCTTGGTGAACCTACTCTCGACGAAGCAGCACCAGCCCCAAGCGGTGGGGGCCTATTCCGCAAACGAAAAGGGGCACCAACAACCGCGGGGACTCGGAATACCAAGAAACGGTAGCATAGAGGTTTTATTCTTATGAGAGGGGAGGAACGAATCTACAATATCTCGTGTACCATATCGCATATGTAATCGCAAACCAAGCAAACCATACTCAAATCGAGAACCAGAACCGCACATCTATCGCAATCCAAAAACATTTCCGGGACCTCACTGATCCAACAAACTCATCTCCAAAACCAACCGCAACTCCTCATCTTCGTCTAACGCCTCACCACCTCTACCATTATACGATCCACCTCCACTTCCGTGTGAACCATTCGCACTGCCATACGACCCGCTCAAATACGGATTCGCGTC